>JALPQI010018038.1:0-19606 GCA_025490895.1 Thaumatotibia leucotreta
TCAACCAATAGCAGACGACAAGGGCATCTTGGCCTTGAATCCTAACCAATGACACACTTGTTATCAAGTCAAACCTGCTGGGAGTTGTAGAATTTGTAGATGAACGAAACGTAGCTGTCTGTCCACAATCCGCAATGCTTTGATTTGCCTGCCTCACTTGTCTCACTCAGTCAAGTCAAAGTCAGTCTGTTTATGAATGAAAAAACATGGTGGTCTAGCTTTTAATTAAATTTGCAAAAACTTTATTAGATTTTCCTTTGAAGGTTTATTTGTGATCAATAGTAATTATGCCACTAGCAAACTCTTCAGATCCCTGGCGAATGCAGAATGTTGGAGACAACGTAAGTGATCGAACTGTTTGCCTTGTGTTAGTGTACAGTTCAATAAATACTGGGTTAAATATTCGTGATTACTCACCGTTTTAAAACCGCAGACATACATTATAATACTATGACGTCTGGCGCCAAATGGTTATCACGAATTACTTGCTTAAGGGGTTCGCATTGCATATACGCCCACCCATTAGTTAGTAATTATTACATTAAAAATTCATCTTGTAAGATATTCATATTTTGGAATAAGTGAAATAGCTGAGTTTGGAAATTGTAGAGGGGAATATCACAGACTGCCAACAGTCTACCAATGGTGGTGGAGAATTCTGCAGAGTCACGTCAGGCTTCCACCGCAGAAAGCCTGGACTCCGCCGCCGATATCAGCTGCGAAAGAGAGGTTGAACTACAGGATGTTGTCAAAGAGGGCCATGAGAAGGCGGATCCATCTCAATTTGAATTGCTCAAAGTTCTCGGAGAAGGTTCCTTCGGAAAAGTTTTTCTTGTTCGGAAAGTGACTGGTGCTGATGCAGGCACACTATATGCAATGAAGGTAAGCAGCTATTATAACAAGTTTAGTATTGTCAGTCAAAGCATCAAGTTTGATTTTTAAACAAGGAAGACAGGTATTTAGGAAAGTGAATAAGTTTACTAGTTTAAGCAAAACAATGCTACTTTTATGTTCCTGTAACAAAATGGATAATTTCTTTACATAAAGATCTGTTTTACATTTAGCTTTTTAGAAGCTCTTGGCTAGACACCTTCAATATTTTTTCCATTCTTTGCGACTATTTACAACTTGATTCCAAGTAGCACATATTATATTTTGAAACAATTGAGCACCATTGCATGTACAAAAATAGGTAAGAACATAAGCAGGAAATATTAATTTACATGGGATTCATTATGATTTAAAAGAATAACATTTTCTTTCTTTTAGGTACTTAAAAAAGCAACCCTAAAAGTGAGAGACAGAGAACGTACAAAAATGGAGAGAAATATTTTAGTCGACATGGGCCATCCATTTATAGTAAAATTACACTATGCATTTCAAACTGCTGGAAAACTATATTTAATATTAGATTTTTTACGTGGCGGAGACTTGTTCTCAAGACTTAGTAAAGAGGTAAGATGCAAGTAACTTATTTAATTTTAACATGTAGTTATTTATTATTTATGTACTGATGTAACTATGTATATTGATTGAAAATAATTAATAATTATGCTAAATGTAATGCACCATTATTATCAATAGTGAAACCCACTCTACATGCTTTAGTACAGCTGATCCAATTAAATCACAAAACATTCAAAATGTATGAAAAATAAACTAATCTATAATTTTTAGCTCTATTTCTATAAATAACTTATTTATTACTCACTTAAATAAGATCAAAATAGAAACGGAGTTTTTATTATTATCAATATAGATATTTTATTATTATCAATAGAAGCTTCATTATGTGACTCCTCTTTAATTGAGTATTTGACTAATAAATTGCAAAAAAAATCAGGGAGAGTTAAATAAGTCATCATGGTTTGCATATTAATATTGCTTGAATGTTTGCTTGGTTCATTTTAAATCATAACCAGCAAGTTTTCAGTATTTTGCTTTGTGCTAATAAACTGCAATTTCAGGTAATGTTCACTGAGGAGGATGTTAAGTTTTATTTAGCGGAGTTAGCTTTAGCATTAGAACATGTGCACAAATTGGGCATTATATACAGGGATCTCAAGCCAGAGAATATTTTATTAGATGCAGATGGTCACATTGCACTTACTGACTTTGGCTTATCTAAACTTCCACCAAGTAGTGATAAAGCTTATAGCTTTTGTGGTACAGTTGAGTACATGGCACCAGAGGTTGTCAACAGAAGAGGGCACACATTTGCAGCGGATTGGTGGTCTTTTGGTGTGCTTATGGTAAGTAGTTTAGTACTTACTGTTTTAGTATGTAGTGAAATAATTCTTGAAAGATATGGTTTTTCACAGTTAATCATTTTCAATAACAGTGCAAAAGTTTATCCAGCTGGCTGATAAACACTGACTGAGTGTTGACTTGACAAGTTCTATTACAAGCAATAATTATAATCATTAAAGTGTATAGCCTTATGTGTTATAATATAACCTGCATGTAATCTCAGTAGGGTTTATGTTAATTTCACATACTAACTATGCTCTGTAAACGCAAATCGTGAGCAAATTTTTAATACTATTTGCTTTGTTGATAAATAATTTTAACTTTGATTTGTAGTAAATTGTATTTGGCGCTATACATAAATATCGGTATTATCTGCTAATTTCCTTTTATACTCAACAATCACCCAACTATAGGCCAAACATGCTCCTAAAGGCCTATAGCTTCTAGTCAGCTCAATCATATATTTATAATAAATAAAATAAAGTAATTTCCTTCCTTAATATTCTTAAATCTGTGAAAAAACTAGAGTAGGTACTACTTAACAATTTTACTGAATAACAATTATTTTACCTCATAAAAGCTTGTTTTCTATTCAATTATGTACCAATATGTTAATTTACCCGCAGTTCGAAATGCTAACTGGAAATTTGCCATTCCACGGTTCTACGAGGCACGAAACGATGACGCAAATATTGAAAGCCAAACTTGGTATGCCGTCAAATCTGAGCGAAGAGGCGCAGTCTTTACTTCGAGCGTTGTTCAAACGGACACCACAAAATAGGTGAGGCTATACAACTCATAGGTATGATAATTGATCGATGTAAACAACAGCGTACTCATGTACCGGTTTATACGACAAAAATCGTCGAGTGAGTCATGAATAGGTTGTAGATATCTAAATATGATTCACTAATACGCACTATATTACATCTAATGCAAATTATTAAACACAAGAAAATTGTCGTGATAGAACTTTTGAAATATCGACTTTGCTGTCTAGGTAGAAAAACTCTAACTGCAACGACAGTGTTTGTCAGTTCACGTTTAATTATATTACTGATGATGATGATTATAACGTTAAATTTGTATTTTGCTTGTAGGTATATGTTATACTACGTACTTCAATTATGGTATTTCATACAGTAATGTAATGGTTTAAAATAGTAAACTGTCACCGATTTCCTCAATGACGTAGTAGGCACTTAGATAAGATCAGCATTTTTATCGGGCAATTTCACGGTCAAACAAATTATTCACTGGCTATTGTCTTGACACAATACAAAATTATAGTACTTATATAAAATTGCAGTCCTACCTACCTTATTAGGTAGGTTAGGAATGTATATTGTATGTATTGTTTGCGTTGTCTTACAATAACAAGGCGCAATAATCGTCCCGGTAAATGTCTTAGAGGAATCAGTGAATTAAACCCTATTTTAAAATTCAAAGATTTGGATTTTACTTGCATTGCAATTACTCTTGGTCTTAAAAAGGAGCCCCCTTATTCCTAAACGTCTCCTAACTTAGCAAGAAGCTAATTGTTTATCTCTTTCAATCTTATCGATATGTCTATGAGATATGTCGAAAGGGAGAAAAATATTTAGCGGCTTGTTAAGTAAGAAGATATTTATGAATAAGGGGGTAGGTATACCCCCTTCTACCCCCTTACAGACATGTCTATACACTCTCATTTCGAAGTGGGGATTAATTGTCAGCCGGAAAAACTAAAGTTGTCCACTCGGTGGTCGAAAGATAGCTTGTCAAAATTTACGTTACGATTTAATTACATCGAGTTGTAGACCTAGTTGTATCGATAATTATTATATCCCAAAATTAGTAACTACATGTCTTCCTTAACTTATCTGATAAAGACTCAAGTATTGCCCAAGTAAGAACGTTGAAGTGTATAGGTGAAAAACTTAATAAAGTCACCTGTTGTATGTGTGAGTGACGTGTTCGAATAGGCATTTGTTTTGTTTGTGTTACTAATTTCAAATATGTGTTCTCTATTCGAATACGTCACTCACACGTACAACAGGTGACTTTCTTAAGTTTTTCACCTATAATTAGGTCGTAGTAACAATATATGTAGGTACCTACTTGTAACTTAAATAAGTATTCCTAGAAATTAGTGACCGTCTTTATACTGTATAAATATTCTTAACAGCTATTAAATATTTCAACAGGTTGGGAGCGGGCCCAAACGGCATAGAGGATGTTAAAAACCACGAATTTTTTGCGAGTATAGACTGGGATGCTCTATTGAAGAAAGAGGTTAGTGGGATCTACCTACTTATCTATATCTTTAAAAATATTATAAGTGAACTCTTTTGTAACCGATTTAAAAAGGAATATATTCTCAATTCGACAGATTTTCTTGATGTATGCTACTCGATATCTCCGAGAATCGTGAACTGATTTTCAATTATTTTGTTTTCGAACGGGTATAATATAATCCCGAGATATAATATACCCGTTGGCACCAAGTCGGGGTCTGATCATAGGATTTGGAGAAATTGAAATTTGTTTCAGTTGTTTTGATGTGCTAACAAACTATATGTATGTGGTTCGTATGCCTGGGGAAAAGGATAGCGATACTTTTATCTGACGTATGACGTATTTAAAAAAAAATCGTGGCGCTCCAAAGATTCGTTACCTAACCTTTTTATTTTACTGTTTATTTTTTATTTTTCAGGTAATCCCGCCCTTTAGACCAGCGGTTTCGCGCGCCGATGACGCTTTCTACTTCGACTCGGAATTCACCTGTCGAACGCCGAGGGACTCTCCCGGCGTCCCCGCCTCCGCTAACGCTCATGAACTATTCAGGTTAGTAATCTATCCGTACTGTACACTATTTTTAGATGTGTCCAATATCAAATACTATCGATACGACCTTCAAACCTTCAAGAAAAGAGCGTACTCCCACCTTAAAGGCCGGCAACGCATTTGCGACGCCTCTGGTGTTGCGGGTGTCCATGGGCTACGTTAATCGCTTTCCATCAGGCGATTCGTCTGTTCGTTTGTCACCTATAGCATAAAAGAAAAATACTCCGTAGTTTGGTCAGTGTCGTTCACCGGCTCTATTTTGACTTGGAATTCTATCGCACGCCCAGAGACCCCTGGGGTACCCGTCTCCGCTAACGGTCATTGAACTGTTAGTAAACTATGAAGCAAATATTGGAAGGAACCATGGTGTCCTATTTATAGGATTCAACATACATTGATATTTATTTTTGTGTTGTGGCTGATTTATATTATTGCGTTCATAAATATGTATTTAGACATATAACTAGGGTCTGTGTAAATCACAGTTTAGTTTAGCAATAGGGTTGATTAATATTTGCGGAATTTCATAATAACATAAAAATGCCGTAATGTTCAGTTAAATTTTCTTGTGCCTTTTATCTGAAAACTACTAAACGTTGTTTTCTTCACAGTAAGAAAACATTATCAGCGCAATCTTATCACTGAGGCTGTTGGTTTACCGATAAATATAACGTTACCTAATACGTTGGGAGTATTTATATTTTTAGACACATCCGGTGCCTGTATGTAGTAGTAATGAAGAAAACGGAAATTACGTCTGATTAGTGATGCTGATGACAAATAATATTACTTAGTCAAATTACATTTCAATTTCCCTATGAAATAATTTTCATATTCAAACAAACGTTTTAAAGTTGATAGATTCTGGTACTTTGTAGTTATTCGGTGCAATAAAGCAATAAACAAATAATCAGACCTGGGATAACTGGGGGCAAGTTATAGGGATTTGATATCGATTAAAAAGATGTCGATATAATTATAATAAAATATGTGCTTATTGAACATTCTCGATTACAGTACAGAGGTTCGATGTCTCTGATATCGGGCCTCTTCAGATAGTAAAAGTATGCAGATGTCATTTTGATCAATATGACAATTTACTGTCACTACCATTAATCTCTTAGAAGAATATACGTGGTAATATTTCAATACGTTTGTTCCGAAATCAAAAATAATCATGCCGCCTAAGAAACACGCCCGCCCTCGCGAATATTACTATTATTTATTTATGCCGAATAACATTTTGATGTTGTCATTGATTGATAACATCGATATATTTTTAGTCGATAAAATATTTTGCTACATCACTTTCGTATAAATGCCCCGAGTTATCCCAGGTATGCAAATAATTGTACAAAGGCACTTGGTAAGGCTTTAAATCGAAGCTTTATAATCAAAATGATATCAGCGGTATGTAAGTTCTATTTATGTGTTGGAAAATTAGTCATCTAAAGATCTTCAAATGGATCTTAAATTCCGATTCCACGTATGAGAATTAATCGAAAAAGAGTATAATGACGGAAATGGCAAAGTAATGTGCCGCCATCTTGGGCCAATGGACCCTAATAAGCCTTTTCTTTTTCGGATACACTTATGTAGATACATCACAAATTATAGAAAGTTATTTAAATCAGTAGTAATAAATTGCTTAATCTATAAATTCTTTTCATTTACCGAATATCTCTCTCTACTCTACATGGCGACCTTGACGC
The DNA here is from genome assembly GCA_025490895.1 of Thaumatotibia leucotreta. Classification (NCBI taxonomy): domain Eukaryota; kingdom Metazoa; phylum Arthropoda; class Insecta; order Lepidoptera; family Tortricidae; genus Thaumatotibia; species Thaumatotibia leucotreta. The sequence goes on from JALPQI010018038.1 coordinate 6,789, forward strand.
GATTCTGTAATGATGTGTGATGATAATTTATTTTTTTGTGTTCCAGAGGTTTCAGTTTCGTAGCCCCATGCTTGCTCGACGATGACAATAACAAAACAGTTACAAATCAGACGCAAAACAATGTCGGCCAAAATAATAAAACTTCCACGGAGGAGTTTTTGGCGGGCTTCGTTAATAGAAATAATTTCTTCGACGAGTATCGGTAAGTTTTCAAACTTTTGTTTCACGGTTTTTGACATATACTATCCCATAGTATGTGAAACGTTAGGTGTGTAAGGAACATGCTATGTGTTAGGAATGAGAATTAGTATGTTGCATGATTTTGAGCTTTAGCCTTCTTTTATCGCATACGTTGCTGAAATGTTTCCAATATTTGTATACCTTTATTTTTGATTTTCTACTGCTTCTATTCTGGACGAAGCCTTGTTATTATAGTTTCGTAATTTTTATTTTATTCTCGACTAATTTCAGGTTAATGGGGGAGCTTGGTACTGGATCTTTTTCAGTAGTCCGCCTCTGCGAACATAAGGCATCAAGAGTGCAATATGCCGTCAAGATCATGGACAAAATGCAGTATGACCCACGAGAAGAAATAGAAATTTTACTCAGGTAAACGCACTGTTCTTATACTTATTTTGTAAAATAGAGTAACAAGATAATACATATACAGCTTTGAAAGGAGTCTGATTCAATTATTATTAATGAGAAGTGTGTATTGTACATATTTAAGTATTATATCACGGGTATGTATTGTTTCGATACCTAACACTTGAAGTAGGTATTTCTTCTTGAAACTACACACGTAGGTATCCTATCGATTTTGTAGTCATGGTAAAAATAATGAAGAAATTCTATTGTTCGGCGTTCAAATCTGGAATTCGGGCTTTCCTGTTTCTGTTGCTTGAACAGTTGGAATAAAACTTTTTATGATAATGATGACATAGGTATTAAACCACGAATTAATAAACTAGTGGATGTGAAATGCTAGCTTTTTAGTCAGCCCCTCGACACTTCATACTATGGTAAATTATGAAACCATTTGGTACCAACATTGAGACATAAATATAATCTTATAGAATTAAAATGCCTACTGTTGCATATTATTAGCACATAATCATACTGGCCTTCAAACTTTATACTTTTATTTACCACCTAAATAGGTAAAACGTCAGTGTCAGAAACGTACCGTCTAATTGTTTATTATGAAAGCTGATCCCGGGTTCATATTTTATTGTGTTTTATACAAAATATTTAAATGTTTCGTCTAAATGGGGGGCACAACAATAAGGAAATGTGAAGTGTGTTGTGTTCGGCGTGAATTAAAACGAACTTCTGGCGTATTTTTGTCAAGATTTCCTCTTGATCCAGACATGTCAGTATCAAATTATTTTATCTTAGTAGCTAATTATTTTTTCATTTCATTTTTGAATATATAATTGGTAACTGCAAACGATAACAGTTAATAATTAAATACGAAATTACTTCAATGGCAAATAAAATCTATCTAAATAAGGCAAGCTAATGCACAAATAGAGTGCAACATAATTTATCGATAATCGCTTTATTTCAGATGGAGTTCTTTGGAGAAATTTTATTCGTTCAACGATTCCTTGGCTTTGGACCATGTTTTTGAACTGCTGTATGCCGGAGTTTTAGCTCGGAAACTTAACTCCTCGCCCCTCCATAGTATAATATTTACGATTGGGCCCATACCCTACTAAGAAAATGAAATAAAAATACCTGTGCAATAAAATATATATTTGTGTTATAGTATTATTTTATTTTACCCTTTCATTATTCTTTTGTAATATAAATTCACTATTACGGCAGGTGCAGAAAAAAATATTGCACTTTTATCGATATCGACAAACAGGAAGTGTAGTGAGTGTCGAGCTCTAGTGTTGCTTTTTTAAGTTGGTAGTATTGACATATATTTTGTACGTTGGTACAAAATACCTTCATAACTCGGTTTTGGGCTTGTTCGGGAGTGCCGTCTCTTAAAACGTAGTGATTTTATTCTCTTTGTTTTTAGTATGAAAACCGGTGTCGTCAAACTCACACAATCCCATTTTACGTAGATACATGCATACAATTACAAAATGTTTTTAATTGGTAGCAGTTTTCCATACCCATAAGGTAACAACCAGTTATCATTCCCACAATGAAATTCATCTGTATATTGTTTTAGTCAGGGTCTAAATTAGAATGTTCAAGTTATGCATCTTGCGTCTTTTTCTTTCTTTTACAAAGTCTTCTAATACAGCTACGTAATACAGCTACTCCAAACAAGGTGGCGCTACTGTATTAAAATGAGCGAGTAATGGGTCAAAAAACCAGTTTATCTAACATCTACGACTACGCAGAAATAATTACGAATCCTAGGTCACGTTACACTGGTGATACGAGACCTCTACTCGCCTGTGAGTAGCCGACAAATAAGAATAGGACTACATGGACTGGACAACCCCAAAACACAAAAAGTCGTAAGTGACTGTATATCCTTATCTTGTTACGACTTTTTGTTATTTTCCATAGGGCAATACGTATACATTATCGATATTTAAATAGTATAGATATTTAATTAGCGTTAAAGGCGGGAAATTTGAAAATTTTGATTGGCTGTTCGATTTTTTTACGGTTTCTACTGACTAGCAAATAATAATAAAGTAAAACTTTGTCAACCGACTTCATAAAGAGGTTCTCAATTCGTCTGTTAGTTTTTTTTGTATGTGTATTACGCGATTACCCATTCAATTATGAACCGATTTTTATTTTCCTTTGTTCAAAAGTGTATACTCGCGAGGTGGTCCTATTGGATTTTGGTTCTGATCTAATGATGGGATCCGTGCGGAATTGAGGGAACTCCTCAATTTCGAAACGCACTTGTATGGTGATTTCGGTGTTTTTTTAAGAACCTTGAGTAGTTCCATGAGAAAGCCACAATTTAGGACCTGATAGTGGAAAACCAGAGATGGCATAAGAGGAAGTGCTCTATTATTCGCAGTTCTGTCAACCAATTTCAAAATATTCTTCATTTATTTTTAAGAATAAACCTCCACTGTAGTCTCCTTTCATTTTAATCTGATCTAATGATGGAATCCATGACGAACTGAGGGAACTCCTCAAATTTGAATGGCACATTGATGGAGATTTGAGGGTTTTCTTCAATACCTAACTGGAGCATTTTCTCGCGGAAACTGCTAATTTGGACAAGGGGACCTAAGGATGAAGAACAGGAAAGCCTTAAGTGGAACTACTTTGTAACATGCAACTATGTAATTGGAGGCAAACGAGCAGACGTATCACTTGATCGTTTGTCAGCCTCTGTAGCCTAGTTGGTAGTGACCCTGCCTACGAAGCTGGAGGTTCCGGGTTCGAATCCCGGCGAGGGCATTCTTTGTGTATTTATTTATCACAAATGTTTGTTCCTTGGTCATGGCTGTGTATGTATCTAAGTATCTATACGTATCTATCTATTATATATATCGTCGCCTGGTTCCCACAACACAAGCCTTAATTGAGCTTACCGTGGGACTAGGTTGATTTGTGTAAGATGTCCCAAGATATTTATTTATTTATTTATCGTAAGCGATTACCGTCCCGTCCGTACTTACAAGCAGCACATACAATCAATATAAATAGTAGTAACAATTAATATAAATAGTAAATAGCAGTAGTAATCAAATAAAAAACAGGTGACCAGATGGTAAATTTAATAAAACTTAATTATTATTCTTGTTTAACATTTCAACAAGTACATAACGATAAAACAATTAAGAACCAGGTTCTGAATTCGATCGATTCATATTGTATTATTTTAGTACTGAATTTGGACTATTTTTGCGGAAACCAATTGACTTGTCCAGTAGCTTCGATCCATTTATTTTTAATTTCAGCATCTTTTGGGAATCTGAAAATGTAGAAAATATATTATAGGTATGTAAAGTATGGAATGCACATCGGTTAGTAATAGTGTATTAAAATCCGATTTATCGCTTAATACTCAGTAAAATGTATAGTTATAAGTTATAATACATAATGTATAGTTATAACTATACATTTTTTACTTGATTACATTCCCTACTGATAATTAAATATCGAACGCTGATATATCATAACATTAACATTATCGATATAAATATCGACTTTGGACAGCCTATGAGTAGCGAACCTTGTTTGACATTTAGAATAGCGAATGTTCTAGAGAAATATATACAATCTTAACAAAAGATTGTGAACTCTATTCCCTGAGAAATAAAATTGAATTTGAATAACAAACGTACGTAAATAATAGACGAAGCAACATGTTTTTGTATTTATTGAATTAAAATACAAAATAATACTTACCGGTGGTAGGAAATACCTCCATGTGAAATTTTTTTTTTGCTGTTATTTCTGCGGCTCAGTACAGCACAATACGGTATTGTTTATTTAATAACCGATTTTTTATTCGCGATTCGAACGTTCAATTTCTGACTGACACGGCCCATCACGTACTAATATCATAAGTGCGCGTGAAGTATGAACTCCGCATCATAGTATCGGCTACACGGGAACGCCTACTTGCCATCTCCATTTACTCCGTGTATTAAACCAACGGATAGAAAGGATAAACTTTAACTGACGGGGTGGTCTTCAAGTCGTAGCGTATTTATTATAAAATATATGCAGGGCGTTAAGGTTGCTATTATTTTTACTCATAATCGCCTCATTATAGTAAAATAAGGTAAATGAATGTGCTTACGTGAAAGTAATGATTAATATTAGGGGTTTTTTTTAAACATAGATAGAAAGGATAATATTGATTGATTTCGAAGTGCTTAGTAAATTTGTCTTCGAATTTGCTAGAATGGTTTTACTGTTTATATTAGAAAAAGAGACATCATGAATCAAGGTGTTGTAAATAAATAATATGTTTTATATCATTGCAAAAAAACCTTTGAAGAATGATTTATAAGGAAGGTCAAAAGTTAATTTAGTAAAGTTGATCACCGCCAAAATTTTGCTCAGTATGTTTTTTTTTATGAACAGATACAGCCAACACCCGCATATTATCACGCTCCGAGGCGTCTACGAAGAGGGCGCCCGAATCCTCGCCGTCACAGAACTATGTCGCGGCGGAGAACTACTCGAGCACATCACGCAGCGGCGATACTTGCCCGAGCACGAGTGCGCGCCCATTCTGCGCAATGTACTGCACGCGGTACATTATCTGCACAGGCACACTGTTGTACACAGGTGGGGTTATTTTACAGCTTTCTATAGGTGTTAGTTTCTTGACTATGCGTTCCTGAGAAAAAGACAGACAGAAGGACGGTCTACAAAGTGATCTCATATTGGCTTCTTTTTTCCTTTATACATCGAAATAAGACTTACATAAACATGTCGCGGGAGAAGCTACTCGAGCACATCACGCAGCGGCGATACTTGCCCGAGCACGATTGCGCCCATTCTGCGCAATGTACTGCACGCGGTACATTATCTGCACAGGCACACTGTTGTACACAGGTGAGGTTATTGTACAGCTTTCTATAGTTGTTTCTTGACTATGCGTTCCTGAGAAAAATAGTCAGACAGATGGACAGCAACATTTTATTAGGGCTAGTTTTTTCCTTTAGGTGCACCCTACTAACAAATAAAACATGGAAGCCGCAGGCCATACTACATTGCCTTCCAAAAACGGTCCTAAATTTTAGTTGACAAGTGTCACCCCCTCTTCAATGCACCACGGAAATGAGTTTCAATGTCAACCTATAAAAACTTTAACCGCAATTTCAAAATAGTTGTGATAGGTCCATTAAAGTTTTAATTGGCTACATTCTATAAACATTTGTCAAAGATGTGTGCGCCGAAATATGCGCGGTGTTAAGAAAAACGCTATGTCCTACCCATCTTGGCACAATTGTTTTTGGGAGCATTTTTGAGCTGGCGTTAGACGTCCATGTTATACCTATATGGTCGCAGGAGGCACCCTATGTTCAATGCTTATCATTTATAATATTTTTTCATTGTCTTGTTACAGAGACATAAAACCGTCGAACATCCTATTCGCCACAGCTGAGAAAAGGCCTGAGGACATCCGTCTGGTCGACTTCGGATTAGCGAAGCAGTTACGTGCAGAGAACGGGTTGCTTATGACTCCATGTTACACGGCCAATTTTGTAGCGCCAGAGGTGTTAAAACGAGCTGGTTACGATGCGGCGTGCGATATCTGGAGCTTAGGTAATTCTATTTGCTTGTTTTTCTTTAGGTTGCGTTTCGTTGTAGTTATGTGTGGGAGGTATGAGGGTGTGTAATGAAATAAATTTTGGCTAAGGTCTGTACAGTCAACAAAAAATGTGGTCTACAACTATTCGACTTTTTACCACTGCCTGGTCGAAAAAGTGGTAGATCACATTTTTTGCTAACTGTGCCTGCAGTGTACACCATCTGTGGAGTATAGGTATCGGCACGAGAGTTGAGGAGAACGATTAGTTGATTACACACACATCCAAATGAAGTACTAATTGCAAAAAATGTAGTGAATGAATGAATGATTTGCGTCAAAATATTGAAGTAAATCCGTTGAACAAATTTTTTGGTCAATCTTACAGTTGGAATTGGGTTTGCTTGTTGGAATTTCAAATACCCTGTGTGTTTACATGACATGTTGATGTGTGCGTGGCCTCAACTCTCGTGCCGATACCTATACATGAGGCAATAATATAAATAAACATTTAACCTGAGCATAGACCGCAGAAAGCATCCTGTGTAGCAAATCCTTTAAATTTTTAACCGTGAAATTTTCATCGAATCTGCCCGTGTCGTCACCAATACAAATTTACACCACAGATCAGAGCTTGCATTCGAAAGGGACAAATTTTGACATTATAACAATCAGTTCAGACCTTTATCTTATTTATCAGGTGAGCTGGATATTGGTTGTCTGACGGTCAAAATTAACCTTAATGAGTGGGATGAAAAAGGACTCGCTGCACCTTCGTTATATCTCAATTATTATCCAATATTCTTATAATCGTAAAAAAAGTTTTCGCAACACCTTCCTCGCATACACCGTTCAATTGTTTTGTATGTGTAAAATCTTCACGCAGCTAAGCTGTTTCCACTGGAGTTGCGCTAAGCTGAAGATAAATTATAAAATACGTTCATAACAATAAGTCCCCCCAACGTAAGATGCAATCTACAATGTACACGCACCCTTAGATCGTCAATGAAATGATGGGTTGATGGGTATATTTTCGGCCTGTGGAAGTGACTACGCGATTAAATTGGGAACTTATATGTGAACTGTTCTTGTAAAAACCCTATTTTTGTAATGCATTATTATAAAGGTACTTTGTAACAGGTGTCCTGGCATACATCATGTTATCTGGCAGAACTCCATTTGCATCGACCGGGGATGACAGCCCAGAAGCAATTCTGACAAGAATCGAATCTGGAAAGGTTAGTAAAAGTGATTTTCTTTATAGTGAATAGGGAAAGCCGGTTCACTATTGTCTTGTAGAATGTGTCATAAATTCGATTTGCAGAATAATTTATGGCAGAGCTAACAAAATCATGATCATGCTTATACTTTAAAATAAAACTATTTCGAACATAATCGGTCCAGCCGTTTCTGAATAACTACGGAACCCTACACTGATCATGGCCGGTTTTTTCATTGTTGTTCTTAAAGTTTTTCGCGGCACATTTTGTCATTGTCGTTGGCTCAAACAAGACTAAACAGGCAAACTGCCGCATTATCGTACTAGCGGCACTGTTGTTGTGCCGCTAGTACGGTAATGATAATGTTTTTTTCCGGCGGAATGTGTATCTCGTTATTATTGTATATAAGGTCCTAATTTATTAGTTGCAGATATTTTAACACATGATACTTTACATTAAAATAATTAACTTTAAATATAAATTAAGAAATCTTTTCATGTAATTTTTTTGATTTCATTTTCCTAACAAAAAAATTAATTATAATTTCGTCTAAAAAAAATCATCATGTGTGCATTATCACATGTCACAATAACACTGTCTGTCATGTCATCAAACGACACAATCCAACGGAAAATAACATGACATTGACAATAAAGTATTTAATTTATCGACGAGAAGTGGCCAGTTCCAGTTAAGTGGTACGTAAAAGAGGTACTAGAATCTGTTCAATGAGTTTTCATTTAATAATCACATAAACAGGGTGTTTTTACGTAGGAAATTTGTTTTTCCGTTTTCTCCAAAAAAACATCGTAAAAGCTATAATGTTTCACGGTTTAATATACTCCAGAGACCAAGTACTATCAGCTGTAAAAATATCTGCATCTAATAAATTAGGACCTTATATCTATGGAGAATACTCATTTCCGATTCTACGATGTATAAATACTAACTGCACTGCACTGTTGTTGTGCCGCTAGTACGGTAATGATAATGTTTTTTTTCCGGCGGAATGTGTATCTCGTTATTATTGTATATCTATGGAGAATACTCATTTCCGATTCTACGATGTATAAATACTTACTGCACTGCACTGTTGTTGTGCCGCTAGTACGGTAATGATAATGTTTTTTTCCGGCGGAATGTGTATCTCGTTATTATTGTATATCTATGGAGAATACTCATTTCCGATTCTACGATGTATAAATACTAACTGCACTGCACTGTTGTTGTGCCGCTAGTACGGTAATGATAATCTTTTTTTCCGGCGGAATGTGTATCTCGTTATTATTGTATATCTATGGAGAATACTCATTTCCGATTCTACGATGTATAAATACTAACTCATAAATGGCATTATGTGAAAATAACAGTAGATACACAGTACACTACTATATCCTCGTCTCGTCCGTGATTCTCCTGCTGAGTTATTGAAATTTAAACCTAAAGAATTTGAAAATATAGTCGCTTTTTTTTGTTCTACATATAAAAGAAAATAATTTTGAGTGTAACCTCAACCGAAACAGGCTTTATTAATTATTTGACAAAAATCCTTTATAAACCAAATTGAGCAGGACTAGGCTAGTCAACAGTACAGTCGACGTCAAATATATTATATCGTTACGTTTTAGGTGCCAAAAATATATTTACACGACTTTATTGCCTTGACGTTAAGGTCCTGTAAATATATTTTTGGCACCTAAACCGTAATGATATCTTTGACGTCGACTGTACACTGCTACATACCTAAAATTATGGATTTATGCTATTTTATCGATAGGGCATAAATAAAAATTCCATCTCAGGTCGAGCTCTCATCTGGCGTATGGCGCTCCGTGTCGAGCGAAGCGAAAGCCTGCGTGCGTCGCATGCTCCAACTAGAACCCGCGCACAGACCGCGCGCACACGAGCTATTACGAGAGTCGTGGCTCAGTACTTCGCGCGTTCCCACTGAGACGCAACCACAACCCGAGTTGGAAGACCCTGTGCCCCCTGAAGAGTTGCGTCGCGCTGTTGATCTCACATTCCAGGTATGTAGATGATTACTCACTTGAAAGGTGAACTACTGTTATATTATAGTCCGCTCAGTACTTCGCGCGTTTCCACTGAGACGCAACCACAACCCGAGTTGGAAGACCCTGTGCCTCCTGAAGAGTTGCGTCGCGCTGTTGATCTCACATTCCAGGTATGTAGATGATTACTCACTTGAAAGGTGAACTACTGTTATATTATAGTCCTCTCAGTACTTCGCGCGTTCCCACTGAGACGCAATCACAACCCGAGTTGGAAGACCCTGTGCCCCCTGAAGAGTTGCGTCGCGCTGTTGATCTCACATTCCAGGTATGTAGATGATTACTCACTTGAAAGGTGAACTACTGTTATATTATAGTCCGCTCAGTACTTCGCGCGTTCCCACTGAGACGCAACCACAACCCGACTTGGAAGACCCTGTGCCCCCTGAAGAGTTGCGTCGCGCTGTTGATCTCACATTCCAGGTATGTAGATGATTACTCACTTGAAAGGTGAACTGCTGTTATATTATAGTCCTCTCAGTACTTCGCGCGTTCCCACTGAGACGCAACCACAACCCGAGTTAGAAGACCCTGTGCCCCCTGAAGAGTTGCGTCGCGCTGTTGATCTTACATTCCAGGTATGTAGATGATTACTCACTTGAAAGGTGAACTACTGTTATATTATAGTCCGCTCAGTACTTCCCGCGTTCCCACTGAGACGCAACCACAACCCGAGTTGGAAGACCCTGTGCCCCCTGAAGAGTTGCGTCGCGCTGTTGATCTCACATTCCAGGTATGTAGATGATTACTCACTTGAAAGGTGAACTACTGTTATATTATAGTCCGCTCAGTACTTCGCGCGTTCCCACTGAGACGCAACCACAACCCGAGTTGGAAGACCCTGTGCCCCCTGAAGAGTTGCGTCGCGCTGTTGATCTCACATTCCAGGTATGTAGATGATTACTCACTTGAAAAGTGAACTACTGTTATATAATAGTCCTGGCTCAGTACTTCGCGCGTTCCCACTGAGACGCAACCACAACCCGAGTTGGAAGACCCTGTTCCCCTTGAAGAGTTGCGTCGCGCTGTTGATCTCACATTCCAGGTATGTAGATGATTACTCACTTGAAAGGTGAACTACTGTTATATTATAGTCCTGGCTCAGTACTTCGCGCGTTCCCACTGAGACGCAACCACAACCCGAGTTGGAAGACCCTGTGCCCCCTGAAGAGTTGCGTCGCGCTGTTGATCTCACATTCCAGGTATGTAGATGATTACTCACTTGAAAGGTGAACTACTGTTATATTATAGTCCTGGCTCAGTACTTCGCGCGTTCCCACTGAGACGCAACCACAACCCGAGTTGGAAGACCCTGTGCCCCCTGAAGAGTTGCGTCGCGCTGTTGATCTCACATTCCAGGTATGTAGCTGATTACTCACTTGAAAGGTGAACTACTGTTATATTATAGTCCGCTCAGTACTTCCCGCGTTCCCACTGAGACGCAACCACAACCCGAGTTGGAAGACCCTGTGCCCCCTGAAGAGTTGCGTCGCGCTGTTGATCTCACATTCCAGGTATGTAGATGATTACTCACTTGAAAGGTGAACTACTGTTATACAGTGTGTGGCCTACAACCGGGGTGAAAATTTAAACGGTGCATTAATAAGCTGATCAACAATCATTTCCACATATTGTAATTAAAAAAAAAAAAATTTTTTTTGTAATTTTTTGTTCATGTATTTTTCATTATTATGGGTTCATTTACTTGAATTAAAAGTTATCAATAAGTTATCATTTTTGAATCATTGAAAAATGTACAATTTTTTTTTTAAAACCGTATCAAATTAGTGTAAAAATGCAAACAAAATTATTGTTATGACTTCCTACCTGGTATACTATCAAGATGTCTTGCGACTGACAAGCTACGACATCGTGATGCCAAGATCCAGTACTAAAGGTCCATAGCTTGGAATGACAATATCTCCGAACTTAACCACTTTGAAACACCGGGACCTTTACAGGATTATTGCTGATGGTCTAAGGAGTCACTCATTTCATTTTTCTCCCGTGTTAAAGACCACACACTGTATAATAGTCCTGGCTCAGTACTTCGCGCGTTCCCACTGAGACGCAACCACAACCCGAGTTGGAAGACCCTGTGCCCCCTGAAGAGTTGCGTCGCGCTGCTGATCTCACATTCCAGGTATGTAGATGATTACTCACTTTAAAGGTACGAACTACTGTTATATTATAGTCCGCTCAGTACGTCGCGCGTTCCCACTGAGACGCAACCACAACACGAGTTGGAAGACCCTGTGCCCCCTGAAGAGTTGCGTCGCGCTGCTGATCTCACATTCCAGGTATGTAGATGATTACTCACTTTAAAGGTACGAACTACTGTTATATTATAGTCCGCTCAGTACGTCGCGCGTTCCCACTGAGACGCAACCACAACACGAGTTGGAAGACCCTGTGCCCCCTGAAGAGTTGCGTCGCGCTGTTGATCTCACATTCCAGGTATGTAGATGATTACTCACTTTAAAGGTGAACTACTGTTATATTATAGTCCTAGCTCAGTACGTCGCGCGTTCCCACTGAGACGCAACCACAACCCGAGTTGGAAGACCCTGTGCCCCCTGAAGAGTTGCGTCGCGCTGTTGATCTCACATTCCAGGTATGTCGATGATTACTCACTTGAAAGGTGAACTACTGTTATATTATAGTCCTTGCTCAGTACTTCGCGCGTTCCCACTGAGACGCAACCACAACCCGAGTTGGAAGACCCTGTGCCCCCTGAAGAGTTGCGTCGCGCTGTTGATCTCGCATTCCAGGTATGTAGATGATTACTCACTTGAAAGGTGAACTACTGTTATATTATAGTCCGCTCAGTACTTCGCGCGTTCCCACTGAGACGCAACCACAACCCGAGTTGGAAGACCCTGTGCCCCCTGAAGAGTTGCGTCGTGCTGTTGATCTCACATTCCAGGTATGTAGAAGATTACTCACTTTAAAGGTGCGAACTACTGTTATATTATAGTCCGCTCAGTACTTCGCGCGATCCCACTGAGACGCAACCACAACCCGAGTTGGAAGACCCTGTGCCCCCTGAAGAGTTGCGTCGCGCTGTTGATCTCACATTCCAGGTATGTAGATGATTACTCACTTGAAAGGTGAACTACTGTTATATTATAGTCCGCTCAGTACTTCGCGCGTTCCCACTGAGACGCAACCACAACCCGAGTTGGAAGACCCTGTGCCCCCTGAAGAGTTGCGTCGCGCTGTTGATCTCACATTCCAGGTATGTAGATGATTGCTCTCTTGAAAGGTACGAACTACTGTTATAGTCTTGGCTCATTACTTCGTGCGTTCCCACTGAGACGCAAC
>JALPQI010018039.1:0-34512 GCA_025490895.1 Thaumatotibia leucotreta
ACTTCAGATGTTTAAAAGTGCCGTCCCCAAACCAAAGGAGTAAACTTCTTGCGGTTTTACTTGGTTTTGGTTTGCTTCACTCACTCAACCGCTTAAGAGGAAATGGTAGCTGGAACAGTTAAAAAAAACTGATAATACTTACATTGAATTAGAGAAAACAGGGTTTCGTAGTCCTTCGCATTTAAATTCGGTTATTTATTTCTAGTAGACCATTTTTTTCAGTTTTACCCCCGACGTTTTGTAACATAGGTGTTTTTATATGATCGAATCAGAATCGTGAGCTCTTTCGATCCGATCTCGAGAAAAACTCTGACACAAAACATGCATTTTTCCAATTTTCCATTCCATTACCGCCATACAAAATGTATGAAAATATAGTAATGGAATGAAAAAAAAACCTTGGGACAAACATTTTTTCCTATCAGCATCGAAAGAGGCAATGATATTAAAAGTTCCAAATACAAAAAAATGGGGAACATCTTTGAACGAAATGGTCTCAGTTATGATAATAAAAATACAAAAAAGCAAAAAATACTGAACTGGGCTACGGGAATAAGTTTGTATGGAAAGCTCCCATTTCCCTTTAAAAACGACATAAACTTTTCAAAGTTTCGAACAACTGTGGCAAAGATTTCATTAGATGCGGGCGCGGACACATGAGAGGACAATACATAGTTATGTTGTATACTACTCTAAGGGCCTTATCACACTTGCGATTTACAAGCGATTTGAAAGCGAAGCGTACGCGCGGCGTGTTCGTCGCGTGCCCGTAACCGATTCGCCGCGAGTGCATTGCGATTTTGCTGCGATCGCGTAACGAATACGCTGCTCAGCCGTCAGTAAATCGCTCAAGTAATCTGAGTCTTGGACAGTCACTAATAAGATTTATTATTACATAATGGATACCAACTCTTCACACGGCAAACTCGGTGCGCAGTCGCGGCGTATTCGTTACGCGATCGCGGCAAAATCGCGATGCACTCGCGGCGAATCGGTTACGGGCACGCGACGAACACGTCGCGCGTACGCTTCGCTTTCAAATCGCTTGTAAATCGCAAGTGTGATAAGGCCCTAATGCGGCAAACTCTCGTGTTTTCACGCTGGCTCCTTTTCAGATACCGTTTATGGTCCAATACCAATACTGCAACTATGGTTCATAATTTCAACTCCTAATTAAGTATCAGTCCCTATTTTCTTTATAACTTTGTCTAAGTTTTTATTATTATTAATGAGGAGTTTTTGCCTATATCGCACGATTAATATAACAATTACAGTACTCAATACAATTACAGTAATTAATATAACAATTGAAGCTACTCGATTAAGTTATATGCAAAACTACTGTACACCATTTGTTACTATTCACTTTCATACAACAAACTATTTGAATTTGAATTATGGACCATTCTTAGGAGCGTCGAGCGTTTGTGACTACAGTTTTTACGGTATTAAGTTTCATGCAAATTATAAGTTCGGTAAATATTATTTGACCGACTCTAATCTTACTTACGACCTTTTGTTTTGTATCATCAACAATAGAAAAGCGCAATACTGCTGATTGTCTAGTAAGTATTAACGCAAAACAAAAGGTCGTAAGTTAGATTACAGTCGGTCAAATAATATTTCCCTAACTACCTATACCTAGATATTTTAAAATTATATACTTACATTAAAAGATTAACCTTTCTCACCTTCGTGATATAAAACAGATACGCAACGAGAATATGACATTGTATTAAATCAGAATTGAGCAAAAACGAATCTGATTACTACTTCCAAATTTGAAGTCGGTTAATAAATTAATTTCAATTTCAACAGAACGAAGCGAGGAGCTTGAAATTCATACATAAATTTTATGAAAAATATTTAAAAAAATATTGAATTAAATATTTGTCATGACAAACTATGAAAACTTAATGGGAAGAAGCTGTAATGATATATTTAATCATCATCATCATCATATCAGCCGAAAGATGTCCACTGCTGAACATAGTCTCCCCCAAAGATTGCCACAATGACCGATCCTGTGCCACCCGCATCCAGCGGACTCCTGCGACCTTCACCAGGTCATCTGTCCACCTTGTGGGGGGCCTACCCACGCTGCGCCTTCCGGTACGTGGCCGCCACTCGAGAACCTTCTCGCCCCAACGGCCATCGTTTTTACGGTTCTAATTATTTAATATCTAAGCATAATTTTAGAATAGAAAGGAACAGGCGAAAACAGCGTCTCTAACCGTTTCGTAAATGTAATAAAATTCCGCTCTCCTGTTTCACTTGGAAACAATATTTTTATGAGTTCATATTTCTTGAAGTTTCCTGCAATTCTGCTTCCAGCGCTGTTTTACGAGAGATGTAAAGTGTTTGCGTATACTTGCTTTCACTGTAATTGTAGTTGAGTGTACCCATGTCTAGAATATAAAAATAATATGGTTAATGTAATAAATGAGGGACTATAATTAAAATATAATCGAATCGGGTCACTCACGTCATTTGAGTCGCTGATTTCTCTACAGGACCCATTAAGAGGGTTCTCATTGAACATGTGGAGCAATAATTGACTTAAATTACGTTCGGTAACATTTTAATATACTTAAATTTAATATTAGTTACACTCGCAATTGTAAAATAGGCAGTATTCCTTAATAATTTTGAGTTTTCGTTCATTTTATTTTTTATGTCAAAATTATTATCACTTAATACTATAGTTGCCGATTTCTAAGAATGAATATTTGACAGTTATAATTATATTAATCCATACTTATATGAGAGTTAGACTCAATATTTTTCCGATAGTCTAAACGTCATATTATATCTATAAGGCTCATTTCTAAACTGTCAAAAGTTCTTAGAAATCGGCAACTTTAATGTAAGTGGGTGACTTTACTATACTAATTCCCTATTGTCAAAACCGTTGTATAAAAACCGATTTATTTTTATTTAAACGAAATTATTTCTTCGTCGATAACGGCACGACACCTAAATATATTTCGAATACAAGTTTTTTCATATTTTCAGTAAGTATTATATACGAGTAATTGCCCAAATCATTTATAAATAATATCAAAATAAGCGTAAACTATAACAACCTCGATGAGCACAAGTGGTCGTAAATGATTGAAGAACAAAGTCAGGCCGGCTCGAGTGCTCGAGTTATTCGAGTTGCTCGAGCTCGAGCGATTTAGAGCACTTTTCACGTCGAGGCGGCTTAGTTCCGAACTTTGTGAGTAAAGTCGGGAGCTTTAGCGAGTTTGGAAGTTTATAGTTTTTGTGATGATATAAGGACGGTTGTTTCTGACATCAGTTGTTTCTCAAAGATTTGTAAGATAGGTACCTACTCGTGCTTTTCTGTTTTCATACATTTTTCTTGTGTTTTTTTAAATAAATTATTAATTAATTTATTTATTTAACCTTTCCAGACATGTTTTCTTGACCGTAATTTAAAAGTCAACAAGAAAGTTTTGTTCACTTTTAAACATTCACTTATTTTGATTTAAAAAGCAACTTCTTGATAGGATTCGAATTATCCAAGGTACGTAAAGTTTTCACACATACCTACTTTTTATACCCTTTTAAACGTAATAAAATAGAAAATGGTGAGGAGCTGCCTCAACATTTTCCCAAACTGTTGAAATACAGAAAAAATATCTATAGCTAATTATATCAGAAAAATTACGTGTCAATGAATATCTGAGATTTTAGGTTTAAGATTCTTTATTCTTACTAAGAATATACAATTCACTTACATGAGAACTTATTTAAACTACACAAATACATTTATTTCGCATGCAGTTAACGTAATAAAGACTATACATATAGAGGGTATTTTAAAGATACATTACAAATAACTCGCATAGACAAAACAAGGTGATGGTATAATAATATATCATCGTTATTATTATATTTCTTTTTTTTTATTGTTATTTACAAATACTTTTAGTGTTTTTATACATTTTGTTTTAAAACGTTTTATTTTCGTTGTTGTTATTATATATATTTTTTATATATTTTTTTTTATTATTATTACTCTTTTTGTATTATTATTATTATTTGTTTAGAGATTTTAAGATACAATTTATGGTATTTTTATAAATTTAGTATTGTTTTAGAGATGTAATTTTTGTAAATAAAAAATTATTTATCGTTTTTTTTTTTTTATAATTTTTTACCCTATCAAAGTGTAGAATTAAGGAATACTGTTCTATGTATTTTGATTTATTTGTAATAAAAAAATAATAGGTTTAATGGAATGCTAAAATTATTTCCAGGCATTCATACTCGTATACTTCATGTTCAGCAGTGGCCGTCTTTCGGCTGATATGATGATGATGATGATTGATATAGTAAGATTATGTACTAAGATTATATCATAACTAAAGCGACCAAAGTTTAAAAACATAAGTTCCCACTTGTTCCCCCGCGAGGTCCAGTTTGCTCTCAATAACTTCGATCCTTACCGTTCCCTGTTACTACGAGTATGGCCCACTTCAGCCAAGACTTTGTTCGTCTTCCATTTGTTACAGGCACTTCTAACGTCTTTTCGACGAAGTGCTCCTAACTGCTTTTCTAGTGTGCTTTTAGTTGTGTTTACTGGTCGTTTTAGCAATTGCTTTAAACTTAAATACAGAACAGAATATGGCTACTTTGTACATACATTAGAAAAGTTTCGTACAATTCTGTCATTATATTGATTTAAACTTTCACGATTATCACTCATATTTTAAAGTAGGCAGACTCTGCCTGCGACCACGGGTGTAACGTCATGCCCGAAACGTCAGGATATAATTAAACGTAAGTTTACGCAATTAAGACCCGTTTGTCTTTAAAATATGAATTCTGTCATTTTTATACATTTATTATTTAAACTTAAAACAAAACAGAATTATATAGCTACTTTGTACAGACATTAGAAAAGTTTCATACAAATCTATCATACTCATACATTTATTATTTAAACTTAAAACAAAACAGAATATATAGCTACTTTGTACAGACATTAGAAAATGTTTGTACAAATCTGTTATTCTCATACATTTATTACTTATCGCTTATCGTATACGATTGCAGAATGACATCTTGACTAGGAGCCTTTATCTCGAAAGCTTGTAACTTGTAATACAAGCGGAAGTCCTTATCTAATTGATAGTGTTAAAAAGAGACTTCCATTTGTATTACAAGTTACAAGCTTTCAAGACACGGGCCCTAGGCCTGATGATGATAGATGGTCAAACAAGGTATATGTGGGAGTCGGGTCGGGTAATGATTAACCAAGGTCCGTACGCGGCCTAAGCCTCGGACGAGGCTGCACCGCAATAGGCTCGTCTTAAGCCTTTGTGCTGTGGTCATGGATATAAAGCTTAAACGAAGCGCCATCTACTTTCTACCGAAGACGATTCAAAAGAGTTTGTTGCTATTCCAATTTGAATAAAGAATTATTTGACTTTGACTTTACCATAGAATAGGTACACCTGGGGCTCGTTTCTTGAAAGCTTGCAACTTGTAATACAAGTGGAAGTTTCTGTTTAACACCATTAATTAGATAAGGACTTCCACTTGTATTACAAGTTGCAAGCTTCCGTGAATTAGGCCCCTGTAGTAGATATCGGAAATAAATCTTCGAATCAGTTTATAATCAAATTTAAATTAGAATAATAGACAAACCAAAACTTTATCGCTATTGAATAGAAATATATTTTGTTTAAATTATTTTTTACTAAATTTTGTATGTTAGTAATTAATTCATTTATTGTGCAAAATATTTGGTACAGGGTATATACAGGGTGGCCCATTCAAATCGGTCAGTATGGGAAAGTCTGAAACTATAAGACATACGAAGATTTGTTCTTAGGAACCATGTCACCGATTTAGATAAAAAGAAAAACTGAGTTGCTAAATATGACAAAAAAACTTTTTTCTTAAGATTTACACAATAAACACTTAGTAAAATAAATTTAAGTACGTGAAAATAATGAATTCCATTCATTTTAGACATCATGTTTCTTAGAGACATATACTGCTTAAAACTTGGACAAACGATATCTGAATAGAAACAGTGTAAGTTAATTTTTTCAAAACAACCGGTGTTCGATTCCCTGGCTGGGTACAGTGTTTTTCAAATGCATGCATGCAGTTTTTCTTTTTATCAAAATCGGTGACATGGTTCCTAAGAACAAAATAAATCTTCGTATGTCTTATAGTTTCAGACTTTCCCATACTGACCGATTTGAATGGGCCACCCTGTATATTATTCCTGCCAACAAAGTGGTATAATAAAAAAATTGAAAGTTATTTTTCCAGGCTAAACCTGTAAAAATTCGGACCCTGAAAAGTATATCTATGTAACGTATTTCATGGTTTTGTTTATTAACTTAACCTTCTGGCGATAATAAAATCTTCCAGTGAATTTTGGATTAATGGAAATACAGGGTAAAACGTATCGTGAACAGTAAAACGTTATCCTAACTGTATTAAGAAGTACTCGTAACAATTAAATGTCGCACTTTACTTAAAAATAGACATGTTTTTATCACATTTAATTTTCCTAGGCAAATGGTTCACCTCCGCCGACCATTGTTTGCTTATTAGGATCAATAAACTTTACATGTAAAACATCCACATAAACCTTTCGAACCACATCTTTAACGTTTTTTTTTAGTACAGATAGATGGTGCCTTTTTTAGGCTCTAGTGCGAGAAGTGTGTCATTTTACGTCAGGTCCTAAACTTCGGAGGGCCATCTGCACTAAAAAACGTCGTACGAGACACGTGCAAAAACGAAATTCGTAACTCGTGACGATTTAAAACATCGCCACTCGTTTCGAATTTCATGTTTTTCGCACTTGTGTCGTAATGTACTATTTTATATCTGTGGCTACACGTCCTATCGCAGACTACGTCTGACCTCTATACAGCTTGCAGCAGACCCAATATGCCGCTTTGTATTTAGACATGTGGACGGCCATTGTTAGATATACTAAAGGAGTACCTATATATTTGATATTATATAGATTTAATGTCTAAAGATTTTGATGTCTAAAGACCTTCAGACATCTAATCGGTATTCTCTTAGACTAATAATACTTGATTTACAAAGATATTATTATACTCTTATTTATAAGTCATCAGTGGCAGTGCTTCGTCAGCGGTCTTGAATTACTCCTAAAACTATCTTTGTATTCTTTGTACAAAAATGTTCATTCTTGTAAATTATTTCAAAACTTGAGTACTTCGCAAATTGGTTTACGTATTTTAAAATGGTGAAGGTCACAGGGTCAAGGGTGGCGCAGGACCGGTCAATATGGCAATCTTTCGGGGAGGCTTATGATCAGCAGTGGACGTCTCTCGGCTAATAAATAATATGATGATGACGATGAAAATGATTTAAACTACGAGTACAACAAAGTTTTTTTATACGAAAATCATTACATAAGGAAGGCAAATGATTGATAACTTTAAATTTATTTAGCGAGACTTATGTTTAGTAGCTCCAGTCCACTCTTTTCTTTTATACTGAGTGTAAATCTAATACGGGCGATTAATTAAAGCAGGCATGGGATTCATTATACCAGGAATGGAACGAGGTTTTTTAAGTTACACTTAATCAAGACTCCACAGAATTTTCTTAAAGATTTTCGGAGCATCAATATACCTATGCACGAAAATTTGTCATTAGTTATTGATATGGCAGTTAAATCATATGATTTTGCTGACCTGAAATTAGCTATCAATGACCGTTTAACTTCAGTGTATTGGTCTACATTGCGCGTCGAATTATTTCGTACGGAGAATTTTGTTGTGGGTTAAAATTCTTTTCGTTGACTTGTTTCATACCACTCTGTCACGCTTTTAGTTTCTGTTTCGACTCAGTACATAAAAAAATCCGATGCACTTGTATTTAATTTTCACGCTAGATTTTAATCCATACATCAGAAATTGCAAACTAAATATCATCTCATACAAAAATGAGACACAAAATAAGACAACAAAAAGAATTATGACCCTTGTTCTCATTTTAAGTAAAAGTTATCAAAATGTACTTACTATGTCCTAAGCTAACCCCCCGTTAAGAGCTTCGCCCGTATTAAACTTACACCCTGTATAAGTAGTAAAGAATATACTTCACTCTTAACTAGTAGGTTTCCAGTAGCTTCTATCAATCCTCCAGTAGACTAGTCGTTAATGGCTGGATTGAAATTATAACACTTATCAACATAACGGGCAAACAAGTTGCATCCTGGGCATCCTTGCACTATTATTTCCAAAGCAAACAAGCCAATACCATCAGGTCAAAAAAGAAAGTGCGTAATTCAAAATATGAAGCACTTACGACCTTTTTGATTCCAATAGCTGAACATTACAGTACAGTTTTCCGATACTGCAAATTTGAATAATTGCAAGTGCATTCCGGAGTGCAAATACTTCGCGGAGTTAATAATAGGGTATTAAAGTAAGCCGCCATCGGCAAATGATGTTTGCCGGTGCTTGAATGCTGAGGCAAAGAGAACGAATGGCACAGATACATCACTCTGGGTATATTGCACAAATCACTTTATCCGAGCTGCGATGTCGCTGAATGAACTGTGCCGATGTCATCATCATCAGCCTAAGATATTCCACTGCTGGATGTAGGTAGGCCTCTCCTATTAACTATGCGTATAGACGCATTAGGAAGTAAACGCCACGCCGGGCAAACGGATTGGCGATCGCAGTAATGTGTCCACTATGATGACGCTGCTGCCCATCATCAATCTTTTATAAAATAATGGTCAGTGACACTTCAATCCCTTAGTCGACTCTTACGACACCCGTAGGAGGAGTTGGGGTGATGACAAATGTATTCTTACTGCCGCCACCACGCGGCCTATGAATGATCTAGATTTATATTTATTGAATCCCGCAATCATCAAAAATACTATAGCATCCAATTTCTTTGCTTCCCAGCCCGCAGCAGAAGAATAGGTTATTTTATTATAGCATATAGGTAACCACTGTTATTCGTTTAATTTTCCTGCTATACCTAGCTTTTATTGTCTTTGGCATTGGTAGAATTCTGTATCTTGTATCTTATTTGCGAAAACATTTGAACATGTAATTGTTACCCATTAATATATTTAAAAACCTATATTTTTTAACCACTGGATGCGGGTGGCACAGGAGCGGTCATTGTAGCAATCTTTGGGGGAGGCGTATGTTCAGCAGTGGACGTCTTTTGGCTTATATGATGATGATGATGATTTGTTAATGCAGCTGTTGGTTTTCTGATACTGATATGCTGATTACAACCCAGCAATGTTATCTATGTATTTTTTTAGGTCATGAAATTCTAATAAAAATCTACTTTAACAACAAAGTTTTCATATTTGACCAATTTCCAACAAAACAAGCTTAATTCTCAACTGCTTCACAACAAAGCCTAATTTAGATAATTTTATCTAACGAAGTCGCAACGTTATTAAGGTGCATTCAGACCAAACGAGCATTAGCTATTCTAACCCCCTACTCTACGAAATTCGATCGTTACACAAAACATGCTTCGTTAATTTCGTTGATTGGGGGATAGAACAGCGAATGTTCATTTGGTCTGAATGCACCTTTTAAAATCAAATCAAATCAAATCTCTTTATTTTGCATAAAATATGGTATACAAGATGGAATGAACATATTAAAACATGCATATTTTACCAGCAGCTGGCATGCAAAATGCAAATAGATACAAACTAGACTAAATTCTTCATATATTAAAAGAACAACTTATCGATAAAATAATATCTAGTGGAAGTCCATAGCAAAATGTTCTCAAATTCTCAATGTTTTCTATCATCTTCTAAAAGTAAGCTGTGTTCTGATCCTAGCAACCGAACGTTTTTTGCACACTGAACTCGCTGGCTCTCAAATTTAATAACACTCAGGGCCTTTGTTTGAATCCTTCGGCGTTCTAGATAGTGCTTGCCGTTTAAACTGTTGCTAACGATTGTTGAAGTGAATTCTTTTCAGAAGGCGTAAGGAAAGTGAAGTATGTTTTCTTATAGATTCGGTATTTTAAAAATGATCACAATTTAATTTGTCATCATCATCATCATCATGTCAGCCGAAAGACGTCCAATGCTGAACATAGGCCTCCCCCAAAGATTGCCACAATGACCGGTCCTGTGCCACCCGCATCCAGCGGACTCCTACGACCTTCACCAGGTCATCAGTTCACCTTGTGGGGGGCCTACCCACGATGCGTCTTCCGGTACGTGGCCGTCACTTGAGAATCTTCCCGCCCCAACGGCCATCGGTTCTACGCGCAATGAGTCTCTCTGTGAGATCGGATTAAAAATAAGACCATCCGCAGCAGAACCAAAGTAACCGAAATAGCTCTCCGAATCGCTATTTAATTGGTATTGTTCTTAAATATTTCTTTTCTTTTGTAAATAGCAAAAGTAGCGTGAGAATAATCTTAACCTGTTTCAGAATTTTCTAAACTCTCTAAGTAGCAGATAACAATGAGAAAATTAAAGTATAACGTGCAAAATTCTAAGTAAACTGTTAGTTCCCGTTTTAGCATATTTCTTTCAAAATATTTATAACTTATGTTTAAGCCTATATAACGTCACACTGCTGGGCACAGCTCTATTATAACCCCCACGCTGGCCCAAACAGGGTTAAGAACTTTATTTTTGGTTTTTTTTTATCCCGAATGTATGTAATTTCCTCACCACGCTTTCTTTCACCGAGAGATAAGAGTTAATATCTGATATTCCATATTTAATTTCTGAAAAAAACTTATTGGTATGGTATTAGTCAGGATTTGAACTCACGACAATTATTAATCACAATTATCACTTTAAAAATAGTTTGTCATATCAAGACGTTTTAATAGTAAAGAAGACTAAAGTACACGTTTCATCCATCTGAAGAAAAACATTATGGTTTTTGTAAAAATGTGAATAAAGACAGCTGTTGCGCGGAATCATATTTCATTCTTTTTCGCCTCTGTTCGGGTTTTGTACTTTTGGCAAGCTTTTGCATTTATTACATCTCGTCACATTATCTGAAAATTTTTATATCTTCCTTCATATTTAAAGGCAAGATCGACATTGTTAGGATCGCATTTTTTCTTTGACTTAATGTAGAAATACCCAAAGGTCATGATATATTTCAATGAATAATTTTAGTATTATTTCAAATGAACGAAACTGACTGTGATCTTGTCACCCTCAGGTCCGTAGATTAGTTGATGACCTTACTTTGATATGGTGGTTACGAAGCTGGAGGTTTCGGTTTAAAAAATCCGGCAAGGGTGTTTATTTTGTGTACTTATTACAAATGTTTTTGTTCCGTTGGTCAGGGTTGTTTTGCTGATTGAAAATGTTATACTATTATTATTATTTTTTTCTCAAACATGCAATGAAATAATATTGTCTTAACATTCCTTAAAATAGACTCAGAAGTATCGTTTTTAGGGCGCAGTAACTCACTGGGATGGAAATGGAATTTCATAACACTTTTCTGGCCTAGGCCTGCAAAGTAACTTTTATTTTAATTTCGACAGCATTGTCTTTTTTTTTTGTTACTATCCAACTTGGCCGGAAATCCTCATTTGATGTACTTTGATGTACACCAAACGCGCCATCCTCACAACGCTTGTTATTTTAACATGAAATCCCTTCCGACAATACAGTAAATAAAACTACAAAGCTATTCTAAAAGCATTCCAACATCTTGTTGAATCCTAATGAGGCCTGTGTTGCTCATTAAGCAAATGCAACTTTAATTGCATCTCCAGGCGACCATTTTGATTCACAAGCTGCGTTTTCACTTAACGTTCTTGAAGAACTTTTGGGGACTGGAGGCCTATCGCAAACGTAGAAAAAGCTGTCTCTGTCACTCTAATGACACTTTTGTTGGGGTGACAGAGATAAATGCTCGAAATTTTTGATTTTCGGATTCGCGGTCGTACTCGTACTGGTATGAGAATTTCTTGTATGAAATACTAAAGGAAAACGTTGTGTAACAAAGTATCACTTGAGTTTTGCTATGCTTTGAGGGTTTTGGAGTAGACATTGTGTGAAAACAAAATTGTTTGGCCTTAAGTGTTAGTGACTTTTACATTAAATTAATAAAACTAATTATAAATATTAGATGTCATATACCAAAGAAAGTATACCAAGTTTACCAACGCCGAAGGTGGGATTTGAACCCACGTCCTCAGCTTTCGCGGCTGATGCCTAAACTATTCGGCCTCTCCAAGCCCCAATTTCACCACATTGCAAGTGCTACAATTGTAAATTTACTGTTTCTCCAATCTAGGGCGTCTATAGGCTACAGTTGCCTTTTACCATCGGAAGGGCCGTGCGTTTGTTTGCCACCAACATAAAATGTGGTCCAGGAACTTTAACAAATCAGCAGTAAATAACTATTTTTTTGCGAAAACACGACAATTGTAGCGAAATTCCGACATAAGCCGAACCTCATGTCAAGATTTTATGAAAATTGTACTAAACACTGCAACAATTGTCACGGGTTTCGGAAAATAAAAAGTAGTTTATTTACGAAACGATTTTATTACGATTTTATAACGTTATTAGTAATAATTTAATGTTGGTGGCAAACAAGTACACGGACCGTCCGATAGTAAGCGGTAGCCGTAGCCTGCGGAGGCCTGTGACGTCAGTAACAGTGATATTTTACAATTGTCACACTTGTAATTATGGTGAAGTAGGCCACAGCTGTAGCTTTTTTTATACATTATATGACATCTAATATCTAAAAACTTGAAAAAAACAATAATTTTTTTTACTAAACAATTTGAGTCTTTCCACAAAATAAGTACAACTTACTTCTTTTGTTTCATTCTACATGTATTCCAGATTGTATTCTAGAAATAGGCAAATCCGTTAGGGCAGCAGCATCATCATAGTCGACACACTACAGTGAATGCCAACCCGTTTGTCCAGCGTGGCCATTATCTGGCTTACTAATAAGTCTCCCTGAGTATGATTTGAACCGGAGGTTGATTTATATAATCTTGATAAGACGACGATGATGATTAAAATACGATGATTCTAAGCTGTTTGTTGCTACCCGTAGATCTGTTCGCACAAATTTAAACTCGTCTGTTTTGTTACTTACCCTTGTTTAAATTTTCATGTAATTAAAATTCATGAATCTTTCCTCAATTTTTTCTTTTAACAATATTCGGCATTGTTAATTACGGCATTGATAATATTTTCCTTAATGAATAATGCAGACGGTCTTCCTTGTTTACATG
The DNA here is from genome assembly GCA_025490895.1 of Thaumatotibia leucotreta. Taxonomy (NCBI): domain Eukaryota; kingdom Metazoa; phylum Arthropoda; class Insecta; order Lepidoptera; family Tortricidae; genus Thaumatotibia; species Thaumatotibia leucotreta. Next base: position 13,252 of record JALPQI010018039.1, read on the forward strand.
TAAATAAGAAATTTTCTCTCTTTAAAAGATATTTTTTGCTGGCTTTGTTTAGCTGTTGTATAAATTACTACGTCATCATCATCATCATCATCAGCCTATGTTAGTCCACTTCTTAACTATGCGTACGCAATACGCATTAGGAGGTAAATGCCCATAATCGCCACGCTGGGCAAGCGGATTGGCGATCGCAGTAATGTGTCTACTATGATGACGCTGCTGCCCATCATCAATCTTTTATCAAATAATGGTCAGTGACACTTCAATCCCTTAGTCGATTCTTACGACACCCGCGGGAAGAGTTGGGGTGGCGACAAATGTATTCTTACTGCCGTCACTACACGGCAAATTACTACGTATTGCTACGGAATCGGAACTGCCACGAAAGAAGGATTGCTTTTACGGCAAAATACTTTATAAAACTACTTGCGCTTACAAAAAAATTGGTATTAAAATAATTGATGGGTAATCTTATTATGGTATCTAAAAAATGAAACCATTCAAGTACCTGTAGTATGATGTGATCAAGTATTTATGACTCCAAAATGTTTGTTTTGACATTTGTCACAGTTTAATAAAAACTGGAAAACTTGTGCACGTTGTAAATTACTTTGAATAAAATGTACCTATAAAAAAGGTATAAACTATTTTGCAGTTTTTTTTATTTTTTTTATTGAAAAATGCATTTAAAAATCCAAACTAGGTACCTACTTAATAAATCAAAGTAATGTGAATAACTGTATTTCCTTGTTATATTTTGTTATATTTGGTAAAACTTATTTTCCACTTGTAGTTTTCAATAAAAAGACACTGCAAGATTGTTTACCTTTTTTTAAATACTTAACCAAACAGAGTATAATTACGAGTATATACTCAATATTTTACACCGTTAAACAAAACGATGCAATGCAATTCTGCAAATATCCCGTCGTTTAGGTTTACGCGATTTCAAAACATAAACAACACTAAATTAAAACAATAAATATTTCCTCTCAGTCTGTTTATTAATCTCCTTTTACCAAATACCAAAAAATATGAAGGACATTTTAATCCCGCCCGTCACGTGACAGATTTGTCCCGCAAACATTAATCACGACAAATCGAGCGACGCCACAAACGACAAGCTGCCATCCATCTTGCGGCTGTCGAAACAATATCCTAAAACATTTACTACAAAAATTGACTATGGAATACTTATAGGATTTTTTTTGTGACAGTAAGAATATTTTGAAAGTTGAAGTACTTAAGTACTTCGCTTGGATAGGGTCTAAGATCAGTGTCAAACGTTAAAAAAATACGAATTCTGGGTTTATTGGGGATATTATGTAATTGAACGTGGTTGTCGTTATTTTAGGACTTTAAGGATGTTCATTCAAATGTTTAGAATACTGTGATATGTATACAATTTTATGAGTACAAAAACAAGCCATTTCCAGAAAATTCAGAAAGCGCACGTGTTAGAATCGTTTTTGAGATTTGCATAATTAATAAATATACATCGAGGATATTCTATAAGGATTGCTCGGTTAAGCGTATATGATTAATTAAAAAAATATTTAATTGTAGTTGAGACTATCGCTCCAAGATAATAGAATAAATCTAAATCTATTGTACCAGATCGTGTTACGTTTTTCAGGATAATTGTTTGGTTTTTTAAGCCATCAATAAACAATACTCACACCGTTGATCATCTTTTGTAACTGCAAAACTATTTTTATCCATGCAACATTTTAATTACATTTAAATCTACCTACTTAACTTGCGGTGGTAGCTCAGTGGTTTAGTGCGGTGGTAGCTCAGTGGTTTAGACGTTTGACTTTCAATCTGGAGGTCGTGGGTTCAAATCCTGGCTCGTACCAATGAGTTTTTCTGAAACTTATGTACGGAATATCAGACGATATTTACCATTAGCTTTCGGTGAAGGAAAACATCATGAGGAAACCTGCATACATCCGCGAAGAAATTCAAAGGTGTATGTGAAGTTCCCAACCCGCTTAGGCCCAACGTGGGGACTATTTATAGCCCAATCCCTCTCATATATGGGAGGAGGCATGTGCCCAGCAGTGGGACATTATATAGGCTAAAATATATTTAAAAATATATAGTTATTTTTTTATTATATTTAGTAAAAAATTGACTATGGAGTACTTATAGGGATATTTTTTTTTTGTGATAATAAGAATATTTTGTAGGCTGAAGTATTTCGCTTGGATAGGGTATAATATCAGTGAACGTTAAAAAAATACGGATTCTGGATTTATTGGGGATATTATGTAATTGAAGTACTTTGTTGTTGTTATTTAGGACTTTTAGTATCCTCGCGGTAACCGAAGAAAATATTATGAATTTTAGTATGTTCAAATGGTTAGAATATTGTGATATTTTATAAGTACAAAAACAAGCCATTTCCATAAAATGTTACACGTGTTAGAATTGTTTTTGAGATTTGCATAATGAATAAATATACATCGAGTATATTCTACAAGGATTGTTCGGTTAAGCGTACCTATAGGATTAATTCAATTAATCCTAAGAAATGCTCGGTTAAGCGTATAGGATTATTTCAATTAATTATTTTATTGTAGTTGAGACTATCGCTCCAAGATAGTAGAATAAATCTAAATGTATTGTACCAGATCGTGTTACGTTTTTCAGGATAATTGTTGGTTTTTTAAGCCATCAATAAACAATACTCACACCGTTGAACATCTTTTGAATCTGCAAAACTACTTTTATCCATGCAACATTTCAATTACATTTAAATCTACCTACGTAACTTGCGGTGGTAGCTCAGTGGTTTAGACGTTTGACTTTCAATCTGGAGGTCGTGGGTTCAAATCCTGGCTCGTACCAATGAGTTTTTCTGAAACTTATGTACGGAATATCAGACGATATTTACCATTAGCTTTCGGTGAAGAAAAACATCGTGAGGAAACCTGCATACATCCGCGAAGAAATTCAAAGGTGTATGTGAAGTTCCCAACCCGCTTAGAGCCAGCGTGGGGACTATAGCCCAATTCCTCTCATATATTAGAGGAGGCCTGTGCCCAGCAGTGGGACATTATATAGGCAAACATATTATATTATAACGTAACTTACGACTAGAACGCACGTTTTTTTTTTAATTCCGCCAAGTTAAGTGAACTGCAGAACTACCTTTACCCATGCCACGTAAATTCATTTAAACCTAAGGTCAGCTGTAACACAGCCTTGTCACGCTTTGGGCGGCTAGGGCGGCAGTCTCTCCGCGCGAGCCGCCCTGAGCGATCGTGTTGCCACGTGACTTCTTTCCGTGACGAAAACTTTACGTGAATCTGGATACTTGGTAAGTCGGCTTTTGATTTTCGGTTTCGGTTTTTGTTTAGGGTTTTAAAGTAGATTTTTAATTGGACATTTGGTGTGCTGAGTATTGTTACAAAAGAAAAATGAATTAGGTGTTAGGTTATTCATTTTATTTTTATGTCTTAGTTCTGGTGTAGAATATTAAGTCAGCTTTTGGGCTAAGTTGTGGCGATCTAATCTATTATATATCTATTTTCTTTTGTTTGTAACCTAGTATGTGATTAATGGCAAATAAACAAATTCTTATTCTTAAGAATGTTCTATAATTATCTTTTAATATTCTAATACAACATTAAGTTTCTTGAAAATACCTTAAACATCTCTCAAAAGATTTGGTATCAACACGTTTTGAGGATTGGGAAACAGTGGATGAAAATAATTTACATCTTATTTTAAAGTAGCACACTGTAACGAATAGAAACTTTGGCAAAAATTATTCCACCGAAATTAGACGGTTGAAACGCCAGATATTCACCCTTTAGCCCCTCTTAAATAAAGATAGATAAAAACGAGACAAAATCTTGATTTAGCCAACTAACACAAGGTTAAGTGGTTAATTTACATTTTAATAATATTGTTAGTTTAACTAAGCTCAGTTAATGGACAGCCAGACAAGATGAAATTGAGAGGAACTTGTTGTCTGCCTGGTTATCGTTTTTCGTTACGTTGTTAATTGAGGTTACGTAATAAACAAATAATACCCAATTATACAATTTACTTGGCCAATATAGGATGAAAACTGATGATATTATAAATGACCTATATTCGTAGGTACTCGTATGCTTGTTTGCCATTGTCTTAGTATATACAAAAGCATCACATTTCCGATTCTAATACTTAGGTACCTTGATTTAAACAAGAAAATCTGTTACTTTTGTTGGCGTAAGATTGAAGCTTGATTTCTGGTTATTACTTAGACCTAAACCTTGGCAAATTTATAGTGGCTCAATCTTATCTAAAAATGATTCAAATTTCATTTGAGGAAATTGTGTAACAATCTTTCAAAGTTGCGGACATCTTCCTGTTATGACACTGTTTTTGAACATCCAATAAAACTCCCATCACAAACCGACAGAAATACGACCAAAGTTGTATTTTCAACCGAACAAGTTACCCCAATTATTAAAAACATCACAAACTCCAGATTAACAGAACCACCGTAAAACATACGCTTATATAAATCAACCAGGTTGACGGAAGAATAAAATATGGCGGAACTTACCAACTTCCAAAAACATTTCTTCACGACCTTATCGCCTTATCCCAAGCGCCAGATTAGAACATACGAAGTCATTTTCAACATTGTCTTTAGTGCGTAAAACTTGGAGTCAGTTATTGCGTAACTTTTCCCATTGTAACGTGTCACCTTGTCCCCTCCAGGGGGTTACCTCACCCCCTTTAACCCTTAGATTAACCCGGTAATGACTGGCTTTAGAGAGCTGACTATTTAACCCCGAATACAGGCACGAGAATAAATCTCCCTAAGAAAGTTGGCAAGTTTCTTTTTATCCAAATCAGATTCAGACAATACAATTTATGTTTTTCCTAGACCAATATCATCATTCATCATCATCCTAGCATTATATTCCGACCAGTACCAGAATGCTCCTTGCATAATTAGGTCGTTACCTATGAAATTGGCATTTTTTATGGAGAATTTTGTGAAAAGTCTATTTTCCATAGAACGAATTTAGTTTTTTGATGTCAAAATCAAAATAAACCAAATATTGCCGGTAATATTATTTAGACATTTCTATCTATATCTATATCTTTATCTTTATCTTCCTTATCTATCTTTATTTCAGAAAACAAGGTAATATTATACATTTATACCTACATCAAACATATGAACCGGCAGCATATGTCAAGAGTTGTTTTCAAAGCTTATTTTTGGATATTATTTAAGGAAAAAAAATCTATTGTTACTGCAGCGAAAAAACCTTTGTTACACATTATTGAAAACATAGAATATATCTAAGTTTTTCTTCAGTCAATAAAATTAGGATACAACTAAAGTCTATGACCAAAAACGCCAATTACATAGGTAATGACCCAATATATTATGCTTCCACTTTTCCTGAAGTTTTGTACCCTCATGAGAGATATTATTGGAATTCATGTCTTCTTCCTGAATATCAAGTCATCGTTTTATTCTTTGAACGCTTTTTGTTCTGATTCCTTTTCGGTCTTCTTTTCTACCTCCACTTTTTTCTTCGGTATTGTTACATAATGTTTACAAATTAGTTACAATATTATATATGCTCATAAATGATCCATGACTCTTCACCGTATTTTATTTGAAGTTAGCGTCTTCGGTACAAAGCCTCAAGGGCTTGTTTTAGATATATATTATGTTCGTTAGGGTAATTTAATTTTATTGAAAATATATATATATTATATTGTATTAAATTCTATAATCGTAATCCTGTATACAGAGTGATAAATGAGTACATACCCATTGATTGACTTTAGAGAAAATGATAAAAAATTAGAAAAATGTTTGTCCGAAAATGACACTACAAATCATATGATATTGTGACTTCTATTGAAATAAAAAATTCACGGGTAAAGTCTGACGGCATACTCAGAATCACTCTGTATAGCCACTCATTTGAGTTGAAATTTTGGTTGACCTTTAAAATAGTGACAAAGAGTGACTGTTGGTAACCACAGTTACCAAAAGCAAATGAGTGGATAGATTCAAGACATTATTTGTAGTAACATCAGGCTAAGTAACCAGGTTGCAGAACTTCAGATCGTTAGTTGATCCCTAGAGTGAATCCAGCCAGTGATAATGGATTCTAATGATCTTGGTTGTACGTGCTGCTAAATCAGTATTGAGTTTCTTTAGTAACTATTTAAGAGTTCTGATTATATTATATGACTTGCAATCGTATGTTTGTTTGAGATTAAAAAGCTTCACATTTCCGATTCGAATACCTTGATTGAAATCTCATATTTGAAAAACAAACGGGGATTTAATCACGTAAAGTTACGCTTTCAGACATGCTTAAAACGTCAGGATAATATTAAATGTACCTACTTAGGCACGTACTGATAAATAAATGAAATAAATGTCATGAGATTCTCTTACACAAATACCTATTCTTAGTCTCACGATAAAATCAAATACAGATTGTGTTGTGGGTAGTGGGCGAGGAATTTTATAAAAGATATATTATAATATTAAAATATTTATTATTAAGCCAGCCCTTACTGAGAAGTAAATATTTTTGAAATAAAACTATGAAAACGGATAAACTCGCGTATATTAACTAACTTTAACTTCATTTAACACTTTACAGGGTTCGAAACCTCGGAATGAAGTTGAAGTTAGTTAATATACGCGAGTTTATCCGTTTTCATAGTTTTATTTCATGTGTAATCCTCGCGGTAACCGAAAAAAATATCAAATATTTTTGTTAAATCATTCGATTCGTCAAGTAATATTTTCGGCCAAATTTCCTGCAAAATGTATATGCAAACCTAAATTTATTATCTCAGGTGATTGTACTAGAACCTCCTGAAAATAAAAAATGCACCGAAATGCAACCATAAACATGCGATCTGAGGTCTTCTTTATTACCTTCCGCGGTGTGAACTCGATTTTATGTTTTCCCTTGGCTGGGAAAAAGGATTTTCCAGGAGACAAAGGTTTATGGGATATTTATAGACCGGCGCGGCGTACCTGTAATTAAAACATCAATAAAACTTTGCTTAAGTATTCTGATATTCTCATTTCAAAATAAACTTAAAACGTATAATTTATAGAATCGAATAACATATTTAAATATTGATCGAATGGGTTACTCACGTAATTTTAGTCGATACCTATTAATTGCTCGACAAGTTTCGAACCACATGCTTTCGGCTTTGGTCGCGGGTCTCCAAGATGAGGATCCTCTAAATGGATCGAAACATGTCGAGCAATTATCGACTAAAATTATTTGAGTAGCCCGTTTGATCAATATTTAAATAATTATGTTTGAGTCTCAAATTGGTTATAATTGTAGAATTGAATAACTTAAACAATCAACTAGAGGCATTTGTCTAAATGTGCGTTCAAACCAAAAGAGCATTCGCTGTTCTATGTTCTACGAAATCAACCAATCACGTTTTGTGTAACGATCGAATTTCGTAGAGTGGGGGGTTAGAATAGCGAATGCTCTTTTGGCTTGAATGCACCTTAACTAAAACAATGGAAAAATGGAGAGGATTCGATTCTCGCTTCGGCTTCTAATGGACTCTGTACTTTTTTTATGAAGGGCCTCCACCCCAAATTTTGTTTTTCTACCTATTTAAAAAGTATCATAATTTTGTAGCGGTTTTACAACACATTATCCTTATAAATTTTGATTACTGTTGTGCTTATAGTTTCCGAGTAAATCGGCTGTGACAGACGGACATAACGAATCTGAAGGGTTCCATTTTTGCCATTTCGCTGCAGAACCCTAAAAAGGGAAGTCAGGCTCTTCGACGAATTTGTCCTTAATGGCATTGTTATTGGTTGTCAATATTTTAAAATAATTGGATCCAAAATTGGCCGAACCCCAATCAAATTCCTCAATCATTCACGGATTATCCATAAAATTGTGAAAATTGAAAACATGCGGAAACATAAAGTTAAATTTAAATTCGATGTCGGAAGTGGCGATTCGATATTCTGCCACTGTTGTGCAGAAGTGCGGATTGAAAATGCAATATGCAGGACAGCTGTTCTGTTTGGCTGTTTGATACGGACCATTGCATTGTGACCCCAGAAATAGCTGCAAGACTGAATAAAACTATACTGAAAGTGATGTTTATTTACTTATTTACTACCCCAGGGAAGTGTTAGATACAATTAGATAAAAAATCATTCACAGCTTGGTCACGGCAGTAAGAATAAAAATACATTATTAGCTTATATTATAAGAATACATATACAGTGTGTAAGTCTAATACGGGCGATAAATTAAACCGGGCATGGGATTCTTTAGTGTAATCATTGAATACAAGGTTTTTTTAAAGTTACTCATAATTATGACCTCACATAATTTTTTAAAGATTATCGGAGCAGCAATGTAGGTACAAACATTTGTTATTGTTGACATGGCAGTTATGTCATCTGCTTTTGAAATTAGCTGTCAACGAGTATTTAACTCGCGTATGTTGCTCTACATTGCGCGCTGAATTATTTTGTATGGAAAAATTTGTTGCTCTAATTTTACGTAAAAGTTATTTGAATGTACTTATTACGTCGTAAACTAACACCCGTTAAGAGCTTCGCCCGAAGAGACTGAAGTGGCAATGAGCTTGAAACTCGGATTTCAAGCTTCGTAGGCATAGTCACTCCCAAGTAGGCTATTGAGGCTGACAAATATTCTAACGGCCCTACCGCGTACTTCAAAATATGCAAATTTCAAGGATTTGTCTCTGTCAATCTAATGATGCTTTCGTTGGAGTGACGGATACTTATCCTCGGAATTGACGAATTTCGAAATTTGCGGTAGCAGACCTGGGTGCGTAGTGCATGGTCAAGTTGCCGATCGCTAACGCGCAATCGTCAATCGTGAACGACAGGCAACTAGCTGTTTTTGTCGCACTAATAAGAAAGAGAGACAGACGGAAAACTAAGATAGCGTATCTTAGTTTTCGGTCTGTCCCTCTTTCTTATTGAGCCTCAGCGATTGGCATCTTAAGATGGACAGACGGTCTTATAAAGGTCGCCGGGACACGCTGAATGCAGGTCGCATCTAACCGGTACATGTGAAGGTCCAGAGGGAAGGCCTATGTTCAGCAATGGACGTCTTATGGCTGAAATGATGATGATGATTGGCATCTTGGCTATACTATATACGCACCCTGGTTTTACCAAGCAATCGACTCCACGTTCAGAATAAAATTGGAATGAGTTCACAGACGATTGTGAGGTGCTTATTAAGTATTGAGGCTTTTGGGTTTTGAAAGCTTTTCGATGCACTCTCGTAAGTGCAACATGCATTACGGGTTCGAAGAAGTTACTGAATCATGAAATACTAGACTTCTATATATTCAAATAATAAGTCTCCCTCTGTCGATAAAAAATTGCTGTGCCCTATAGGGCTATAATGTTTCTGTAACTTACTGTGTAACACCTTGTAAACCACATTATAAGATTTATAAGTGCAATAAAGATTGAGTATTGAATTTATAGACAAATAAGTACTAGATCTTATACAAAACAGATTATCAGCCTATTATATTCAAACTATGCTGATTGCTCGATCCAGTATGAGAATCCTTATCAAGGAGTACCTCCAACGGCCCCAACCAAAAAACAACGTGTACACGTCGTTTTGCTAAATATTTAAACATGTTTGAGTCTTACGTTAGTTATAATTCTAAAATGATGACTGTAGTCAAATATCCATAGAACTCTCCATCAGCAGACAAACTTCTTCAAGGTTTTGCCAAAGATAGGTTTTGCTAATAGTAGATTACATGCCAAGGCCATTTAAGTGGGAAATGTCTCGGATGACGTGTAATTGTAGGCCGAGGCGAAGCCGAAGCCGAAAAACATGTGATTCGAGGCTTTCCCATTTAACGGCCGAGGTGTGTATATTATTTTTCTGCTCAACGGAGCCGGCAGGCGGCAACTTAGTTTAGCGCAGCGGCCGGAAAACTGCTGTTTGCAGGCCGGAGGGCAGAAAACTTATTTCACTAAAACTTTTTTATTCAATAAAGTAAAAACGAAAAACTACTGCTGGACATAGGCTACTCGTATTTAACTTATATACGTATGGACGATTGGAGGCCGACTTTTTTTTACCACGAAGATGGTAGACAATCTTACGGCCGACCTGATATTACGGCCAAATAAATAGGGTAAGTTGTAGTGGTATGAACAAAAATAATTAATCAGTGTTTGATTAGCTGTCTGTCATTATCTTAAGGCGAAAACACACTATTAAAACGCGACGCGACCCGACGAAACGCGACGCATGTTGAGTCGTATCAAGTTGTATCATTTTCTATTACCAAGAGCACACTATGAACATACGCATAACGTGGCGTCGGATGTTCATAGTGTACTCTTGGTAATAGAAAATGATACAACTTGATACGACTCAAAACGCGTCACGTTTCGTTGGGTTGCGTCGCGTTTTAGTAGTGTGTTTCCGCCTTTATTCTCATTGTCTTATGATTCTAATGACTACATTTTTATAAGATACAATTACATCTTGTACAGACTTATTCAAACTCAACATATTCATTTGTAAACATAGGTAACAATATTGATTGGTATAAAATTACGTCGGAACACTATGCTTCGCCGATAGACATAGAAATTAGAAATACAAAACTTTTACACACCAATAAGATTACATTTTCTCATTTACGTTAATTAATAATCAAGACACAATAGACAACTATAGAATACATCTTAAACTTCTAACCTTAATTCACCTTCTAACCTGCCCTCAAAAATTATGTGTAAGTAGGTATAAGCTGAAGTGGCAATGGGCAGGCCACATTGCACGCAGAGCAGGGGGCTTACCATGACTTACTAGTGCGATTCAGCTTAGGTTCAGGGAAAGGAAAAGTGATATCGTATAGCCTTGTTCTTTTCTCTCGACCTAAACTGCATCGCATTAGTACGTCATGGTAACCCCCCAGATGACCGATGGGGTCGACAAGTGCTCGAGTGGAGACCACGGCTTGGCAAACACAGCGTAGGACGTCCACCCACGAGATGCACAGAGGCCGGGAGACGCTGGATGCAGGTCGCTTCTATAAGGATAGCCAGATAAAACACCAAAAGTTCTCACAGTATAATATATTTTCCAACTTTTTATAATTATGATAGTTACAAACACTTTAATTCAGATCTTCACAGTTTGATTATCACCATCAGAATGTCCCAACCTGCCAAGTTTTTCCCTCTTATACCTGTATGTTCCCGCCAACGACCCACCAGACTTGAACTGGTCAGCTGGTGCTGCCACCTGTTCTAAGTTGTTGAGTCGTTGAGCGACTTTAATGAATTATAATTATATGATCTACTGTTAACAAAAATGATTTATTTAAGTGAATACTGCGGAACCTTACACTCGACCATCCTGATGTCGTGTATGCCCTCATACACGCATCCGGTGAAACCTTACACTTGGCAAGCTGAGATTGAAACAGTCATTAATTTACTTATACATTAATTATTTGTAATACACAATAATATACATATACAAGGGTCATATACACATTAGCTCTGGTGATAAGTATACACCAAAATAGTGAGTTATGTATGAAAGTATAAAACAATAGTAAATATTGAATAATAAATCAGTTCTTATACATATTTATTGCCTCTCGATTCCTGAGGACTTTGAAATACCTCTCGATTCATGAGGTTTTACTATAAACATAATATGTGTATGCTAGAATGCCTCTCGATTCGTGAGGACTTTAGTCAACCTCTCGCTTCGCGAGGACCTGAGAATGCCTCTCGATTCGTGAGGACCTGAGAATGCCTGTCGATTCGCGAGGACCTGAGAACGCCTCTCGATTCGTGAGGACTTAAATAAATATTCAAATTACTTGTCATCTTCGGAATCATTGTTATCTATGCCAGTATCGTCCTTATCGTCAATTTCTAAAGCTGTTAAATGTATCCATGGTTTTATTCGATCCACAGCTACTACAGTCTTATGCTTCTTTTTTGTACCTTCAAACCCTGGAATTGACGCCACCTGATACCGGTCATTTCCTAGTACTTTGATGATACGAAAAGGACCTTCGTAAGACGGCAGTAATTTAGTACTTTGGCCTTGATTATGAAACGCTGTTTTAGTGATTTTAACTAGCTCACCCTTTTTGTAGATCGTTGCCGGGTGCCTACCCCTGTCATAATACTCTTTTTGATATTGTTGTGCTTTATCGATCCTATCACTAACTTTCTTCCGTAAAGATTCTATATCATTATCTTCGTGACTTTCACCTGATATTTCGTTTAATATTGGCCTAATTTCACTATTTATTGACGGTCCAAACATTACTTCAGCTGGCGTTCTGGCGGTGGTTTTCTGGATCGTGTTATTGAGACCCCACTGGATTCGGCCTAATTTCTTGTCCCAGTCTTTTTCATGATCATTAAAATTTTGGGCTTTCAAGGATTCTAAAATTGTGCGGTTATAGCGCTCTACCTGCCCGTTTGCCCGGGGGCTGGCTACAGCGTTTAAGACATGTGTGATGCCTCGATTCAGACAAAATCTTCGAAAAGCGTGTGAAGTGAAACAACTTCCCCTGTCGCTAATTAATCGATCCGGCCTACGAAAAGTATCGAAAATGTCTTCTAGGATGTTTATTACGTTTTGAGTGTTAGTATTTCTAACAGACTTAATAAAAATGAATTTGGTAAAGGAGTCTATCACAACAAGTATATGTGTGTGTCCCTTTTTTGATTTTACAAAGGGCCCAAGGTGGTCGATGTGCAGGGTATGGAAGGGTTTGCTAATTTTCGGAATAGGATGCAATAGTCCTTCCCGCGTACTAGTCTTTTTGGCGTATGCACACTCTATGCATGCGCCCACGTATTTTTTTATGAAACGAGTCATTCCCGAAAACCAGTAACTTTTCTTCATTCTATCGCAAGTCTTTTCAAAACCCACATGTCCTATGTCATCGTGGTTTAACCTGCACAACTGCCACCGTGCGCCCTTTGGCACTACCCAACGTAATTCGTTCTTATCTCCCCCTACGCACTTGAAAAGCTTGTTATCTTGGATGATATAATTTTCTTTTATGTATTCTAACCCCTTCGAATCCAGATCACTATTTAGAATATCTCTTATCCTAACTAACTCAGAGTCCCCTAACTGCAAAGTGAGTAGCCAATCGTCCTCACTTATTGACATAACGGCTGGGTACGATTCGACAGAAAAATCGTCAGAAACAATCGGGTTCCGTGATAGTGCATCAACGTGGCCCATTTTAATACCAGGCCTATATTCCACGGAACAATCGAATTCTTGGAGTGCTAGCCACCAACGAGCAATCCGGGGAATCAGATCGCGTTTTTGAAATGTAGATCGTAAGGCACTACAATCTGTTACTATTTTAAATTGTTTCCCTAATAAATAAACCCTAAATTTCTTCAACGAGCATATGACGGCTAGTGTTTCAAGCTCGTAAGAGTGAAAATTTTTCTCTTCTGGTGTAGTCTGCCTACTGTAGTACGCTATTGGTTGAAAAGAGTCTGTTGTCTGAGAGCGTTGCAAAAGTATCCCACCGACACCTATCTTACTTGCATCGGCATGTAATTCTAACTCTGCCAATGGATCAAAAATGGCTAGCACGGGCCTGTCTATTAATCTATCTTTGAGTTTTTGAAATGCATCAGCCTGTTCGCTTGTCCAGTCCCATACTGCGTCCTTCTTCAGTAATTTTGTAAGGGGAGCGGCTAATTGTGCAAAACCCTGTATAAATTTCCGAAAATAACTGACTAGACCAAGAAATTGTCGTACCCCATGAACATTTTTAGGACACGGAAAATTTTCTACGCTTAAAATCTTGCCCAAGCCCGGTCGCATCCCTTGTGAACTAATTTCGTAGCCTAGGTAATCTATACGATTCTGTAAGAAACTACATTTTGATAGATTTAGTTTCAATTTAGCTTTATCAAGTAACTGCAATACGTCTTCCAACCGATCAAGACATTCATCGACGCTTTTTCCAAATACTAATAGGTCGTCGATATAAACAGTTGCTTTACTGAACCTGGCTGGACCTAAAACATGGTTCATCATTCTTTGAAAAACTGCAGGAGCATTTGCTAAGCCGAACGGCATACGGTTAAACTCGTATTGGCCGTCCGGCGTAACAAATGCAGTCAAATGTTTTGATTCTTCAGAGACTGGGACTTGATAGTACCCTGACATTAAATCAAGAGTGATAAACCATGCTTGTCCTGATAAACGGGATATTTCGTCCTCTATGATTGGCATAGGGTATCTTTCTTTAGAGGTAATAGAGTTGAGCATACGACAGGGATCGGAAACCGTTATTATTTTCAAACCGTTACCATACGTCAACCCCAAACCATAATCATAAAGTTTTTGTTCTCATTAACCGATACTTCTTAATGTTCTTTGACGGAACGCTTAATGGCCGATTCTGTTCTCAACGAACGGAATAATAACGGTTTTCCTAATTCTGTTGTAAGAGATGAACTGTCATGTCATGTTCTTCTTATAAAGTTTCCGTTACGGTTAATGTTCTTTCAAACGTTTTTGGCCGCGAACGCTACGTTTAGTGTTCTTGGGAACGGAATAATAGTGGTTTTCCTGTCAAAATTGATTTGAACAAATAGACAATCACATGTGGTGCCTATTCTCCGATTAATCGAGATTGAATGTCGTATGGTTTGTATAAGGAAAACGTATTGAAATGACGTTTCGTGTCGTTTACTATTTTAATATTTATGGATACTGGAATAGAGACCCACTAGAAATTTAAAATCTGTTCCAAATTTAAACGCATAACCGAACGTAGTTAAGGAAAAAGGACGCAATACACTACAATCTGCCAAGTTGTTTTAAATCCTATGTCAAAAGGAAAAGCCATCAATTTAAGTGACAAAGTGGCACCTTTTCGTTCACCTTTTCACCGCCACGTCAAAAAATAAAAGCGAGCAACACACGCCAAGCAACAAATTGCATGTAAACAACTAACTCAACAAAGTAAGTAAACGAACATATATTTTGTCAGTTATATCAATTCATTGGCGGCGAAAAAATGTCCTTACCTACTGTCATCAGGAGGTAATGTTATGATTACAGTCACGTTAATTCCTATAGCAAGGCTAGCATATCTTGTGTTTAACATCAACTTGCCACCACACTTCTCTTTTTAATCTATACAATTGAAAAAAGACGCGTAGCTGCGAGTTGCTTGTTAATTCTGAGTTTGCAATCTGTCACCAACCTCTTTTGAGAAACTGAACTTGCTTTTCAAAAGAGGTCGATAGATCTGAGTCCGTAGCTATGTTAGCTAACGTGCCAATTAGTGATTTTATTCTCTTTGGTGCCAATCGCTACGCTACGCTGAGCAGGTAGTGTATCGTAGTTTTCTCTCTGTCACTCTTTCTTATTGGTGTGACGAAGACAGTTGAGTTTCGTTCGCGACTGAATGTTAGCGATTGGCATATTGGCTACACAACCTGTTCATATAATCACAGTTAACTAATGTGTCTTGATGTTTTATGAATAAGGCAATTGGACTGGATGCGTGTAAGAGTTACGAATAAATGCAAAGTCATTTTCAGACACCAATAAACTAACATGTTTTACCACAAAAATCAACTATATTCCAAATAGCTGACTGGTGAGTCGTGAGACTGGTGACTTGCTTCAACCTTTTCAACGCCACGTAAAACTATAAAAGCTAAATTTGAACTTTACGCACGTGCATAGTTACATATTATTTTGTGGATGGTGACTTACAAATAGTCTTTGGCGATGAAACTCTCTTGTTAATCAGTACCTACCAATATATCAGTCATTGTCCAATCTAATTGAAACCTTGTGGACGGCGATAACGGTTATGTTGGTAACACTGTTTCAACGCCAAAGACCGATATACAAGTCACAGATCAATAGAGACCTAGTCGCACTTGCTTATAGTTTTTGACAAATTCCTTTGTGACACTTTGGTGGCGTGGATGGAGTGACAGCTGCTGTTTTTGCCGTGGCATTGAAAAGGTTAGTGTTATGATTATGATGAGGTAAAAATTGTATTGACAGCGGTATCGTCATGGTTCGTCTCAGTAAACTTAGCACAGGATCAGTGCAACAATATGTCGCCGCGAGATAGATTATCCATCTCCCTTTTATTCATATTGTTGGTAAAAGATAGAAAATCTATACATGTAGCGATAACATACTGACATAGCAATCACGTGCTAAGCGTACAGTATAGTTCGAGAAATATAAATTGAACGTTTATTTTTACTATAATGTAGGTAGAAAGTTACCAATTTATATTTCACGAACTGTACTCTCAGTCGTCGTATGTCAAGTTCTTAAATTGATGCCGTTCTGATTGTGTCACTAATTTTTTATAGTTAGCATATAGTATAGCAAGATAGTAGTTAGAGCAACACACCCAAAGAAGATGTTGACGAAGGCTTAAATGAGCAATATGAAATAGACAATACAACAAATTACCAAAGTTGATATAGTTGACCCCAGTTAAAATGACGAATCAAGAATGGGTGACAAAGACAGATCGGGACCAATTCAAGATTTTAAGAAAAAACAATTGAGACGTCACTGAAAATAAAACTAAGGCTGCGTTTCAACAAACTTTTATTCGAAGAATAACGCTTTCTCTCAGATATATACACCGTGATTTCTAATAACCCGAAAGATTTTAACAGTGTGTTCCTGACCACATTTAGAAACTATAATGTCGTATAAACTTTTCTGGATATCGCCTAATTTCAGAGTTATTACCAATTAAAAAAAACATATTTTCTAATTGTAACTCGGTACAAAAGGTCTTTTTAACGGCGTTGGTGCCATTATGGAGAATAGTCTCACTAACCTCTTTAATAGATGTCGAAAAGTGAGAAACAAAACCTCTTAAAAATGAGGTTTTTGTAAAAAAAAACCTTAACACTCATTGTAAGTGCTAGTTTCATGAATAACTTTTACTTTTTATGTTAAAATACATTTAAAAATTAAATAAAAATTGAAAAAAATCTAAAAAAAAAAATTTTTTTTTCGCCAAAAATGACAAATGTCATATAATATTTTTTGTTTGTTTTTACATCAAAAATGCGTGGTCAAAATCTTTCGGGTTATTAGAGATCACGGTGTATACAGGGTGGTCCAAACCAAACCTTGACGTCAAAACATTTTTTTTGGATTCCTCACGTCATGAGCTATCAGAATATACCCCATGTATGTTGGCCGATTATTTGTAGTTTTCGAGTTATGAATTTTTGAAAATTTTTTTTTGAGAAATTCTGGAATGAAAAAAAAAATTAATAAAAAAAAACTGTTGGGTTTTTTTAACTAGTTTCTTTTTGTAAAAGTATTACTACAAATAAATGAAATAAAGCATTTACTGACAAAAAAATAGCGTCCTCACTTTGATACAAGTAGGATAAAAAATACCAAATTCAAAATTTTACGCTAAAAACGCATCAAAATAGCATTAATGTACGTAAATAAAAAAAATTAAACATATCCCTTGGATTTTTGGTAATGTAAAGACTGCCCTAGACCTTAAACCTTCGTAAAAGCAAAAAAAAGTGATACTTAATAATGAGGATTTTTCGGAGTAGTCGGTCAAATAAACTTAAAAAAAACTACTAAATTTTTAATTTAAAAATAAAGTGAAATTTCGTGTTTTGTTGTTCTTATCAATAAACAAAGACAGAAAATACCACGAAAACTCAATTTCTGTAGTTATTCAAGTCATTTTTTACTACTTTAAAATTTAAGCTTTTTTAAGTTTATTTGACCGACTAAGTACTCCGAAAAATCCTCATTATTAAGTATCACTTTTTTTTGGTTTTAAGAAGGTTTAAGGTCTAGGGCAGTCTTTACATTACCAAAAATCCTTGGGATATGTTTTATTTTTTTTTATTTACGTACATTAATGCTATTTTGATGCATTTTTAACGTAAA
Source organism: Thaumatotibia leucotreta (assembly GCA_025490895.1). NCBI lineage: Eukaryota > Metazoa > Arthropoda > Insecta > Lepidoptera > Tortricidae > Thaumatotibia > Thaumatotibia leucotreta. Next base: position 31,242 of record JALPQI010018039.1, read on the forward strand.
ATTTTGAAATTGGTATTTTTTATCCTACTTGTATCAAAATGAGGACGCTATTTTTTTTGTCAGTAAATGCTTTATTTGTAGTTATACTTTTACAAAAAGAAAATAGTAAAAAAAACATAACAGTTTTATTTTATCAATAAATTTCTTCATTCTAGAATTTCTCAAAAAAAAAATATTTCAAAAATTCATAACTCCAAAACTACAAAAAATCGGCTAACATACATGGGGTATATTCTGATAGCCCATGACGTAGGGAACCTAAAAAAATTTATTTTGACGTCAAGGTTTGGACCACCCTGTATATACATATACATATATATATATATATATGTATATATATATATGTATATATATATATATGTATATATATATACATATATATATATATATATATATATATATGTATATGTATATATATATATATGTATGTAGTGCTAAAGTACTATGGAGATTTGACATGACATGACTATTCGAAAATAAGCGTTATATTTCGAATCAAAGTTTGGTCAAATCGACTAAGTGAAACACGTACACGGTCCAGAATCGAAATCTTTGATAGAGTTAACTGGGTTGGTGTGTGTACCTACTAAAACTAAAAAAGGAAAAAGACTATATATATTAATATTTATTTATTCGTGGTTAGCTTGGTCTTCCACATTCCAGCGTTTCACCGCTGCCGCTGGAGTCAGCATATGAGTATATGACCGCAGCTGATCTGATGATAACGAGTACTTTTGCGCACTGAGGTTGCAACGCAACAAATACTCATCACTGCTATCTCAAAGGGAAAAGGATTCTTGCTATATCAAAGGGTTCCAGGATGGCTGGCACATACGCGGGTTAGGTCCTCTGGCATGGCATCTTCCACTTTCTTCTATGCTGGTATACCAAGGCATCCATTCAGGTGTCTTAATATCAAAGGGTCCATGGTATCTAAGGCTGTGGTACACGGCACCTCATTAGTTTGATTTGAGCGATTAAGTATGAAACACCATTATATAAGTGACACGATGCATGCAGGCCACGTTTCTCTAATAAAAAGATCGGTCGATCGATGTTATAATAAGATTATTATGCTTATACTGATGGATATGAGTACCTATAGATGATTTTATGAGATAAATACACTTTAATGGTAAAAGGATACCTTCTTATCAAATTCAATATCACATCATCAGTCTAATACAGTAACAGTGGTCTTGACGTGGGCCTCTTCTATTATTTTATTTATGCGTATGGGTACATTAGGTAGGACATAAATGACATAATGCCCATAATAGCCACGCTGGGCAAACGGATTGGTGATTGTAGTAATGTGTCCATTATGATGAGGCTGCTGCCCTACCTCCATCTCAAATAATTGGATCAGCGTAGTACCGTCCCTTAGTCGACTCTTATAACACCCATCGGAAAAGTTCTCCAACTTGGTAGGTGGCAAATATATTGTTACTGCCGCACCACACAGCCTAAATTCAATGTATATGACTATAAATATTAAGTACATTTTATATATGATATAACCACTTACAATAATATCAATCAAACAAACATAGAACCTTATTGCCCTTGTAAGTTATATGACCACAACATAGAACCATGTAATATCGTGAATTTTAGACTATTAGTTGACTATAGGTATTAAGATACAGGTTTCAGTAAAATATAGCTAAATACACATAGAATTACTACCGTAAAATTAGCCCACTTTGCCTCCAGGGGAAACATTGCCCAAAACTTGAATTTTAAATAAATTGGTTATTATAGAAAAAAATTACATTCTTATGGCGGCCTAACTATTTTTAGTATAAAATAGATTATGTGAGAAGCAACACCAAGTATGACTTTTGCGTCTATCTTCATCTAGTTGTTTGCCAGAGCTTCTTGAGTGAGGTTGGTTATTTGGCGGGCAAAATCTTGGCAAAATATAGACATAAATTTCTCAAAACAGGGTGGTATTAAATGAAAAAAAAACCCATGACCTGTAATAAAATGACAACAGTAGATTACATTGATAGTAGTTTTATTGGAAAAAGCTAATCAGAAAATAAGTTATGGCTTTGGGCAATTTTATCCAGTACTTTAGCAAACGGACATTGAAAACATTGCTCATCATGAAAAATAGCCTACAGTTGTCACTTTCAAGTTTTACCACTTTATGAAAATAGCGGAGGGTAATGTTTTTTTCAGTAAATTACGTTTTTATAACTCCGTTATTTTATTTTACGTGTACAAAATGGTCGGAACCAATAACTATACTCTCAATTGTCAGTTTCGTTGTCTGCTGCTTCGTTAGTGGGCTGATATTTATATCAATATAATATTATCTTGATTCCCATTCAAAAAACGGTTTTATTATTATTGCATTAAAACAAATAATACATTTTGGACTGTTTTACTTCACTAGTATATTAATACTTTGAACAAAAGTTAAACGTCTTTAGTTAAGATATCTACTTAACCCTTAAATCGACAACGACACTTTTTTTGAAAAAATACATATAAGGTAAACGGCCACTATTACGTGATAGTACGCTATTACGGTAGTTTTCTCTTCCGCGCAAATAATAAGAAATCAGAATATCTTATGTTTAAATTATAAACGGGTAAAAATCTTCGTTATTTAAGCTTTTTAACAAAATAAATTTCAAAATTATTGTACCTACACTTTCCACGATACGTCACTCGGAACAGTCAGTGTGCCGCAAACAGCTATTTGGTGTGCACACGCCGAGCGTAGCCGTAAGGTTCGCGCTCTCATTTGTTAAGCTCATAAAACGACAAAGGTAAGTCCTTTTGATTTGAAATTTCTAGAGTGTTTCTTTGAGTTCTTTAACTATCGATTTGACACAGAAAAATGTAATATTTGAACATAGAAGTTGCTAAAAATTGCAATTGATTGACTCACGGAATAAGGTGCACCTAATTTTTGGTATGTCCCTTATTTCGTGATACTACCGAAATAAGGGAATTCTTGACTTATTTTAATTGATTGTTTATTAATATAACAACTAAAGTAAATTGTATTGTAAATGAAAAACTAGATACTGTATTTTCTTAAGTTTAATTTGAGCTAATTCCGGTATAGGTTTTTTTCACTTGAATTCTTATAAAACGAGTTTGAGCCTGACCCAAGTTCACAGTTTTTAGGTAAATTCACATATTACTTACCAGCATAAATTTGGTTATAATTAGGTTTACTTTACTTATTGTTGTGTTTGTTTGTTACATTTAAGATTATTTATAACTCATCTACGTAATTTACATATTAACT
>JALPQI010018040.1:0-23002 GCA_025490895.1 Thaumatotibia leucotreta
ACGAGCGCTTTACGAGCTAGTGAGGGGGAAAATATTACAGTAGAACCCGCTTAATACGATCACGTTTAATACGATTTCCCGCATAATACGCCATTTTATGCCGGTCCCTGCAAGTTCAGTCATATTTTCCTACATTTATGTACGGTTAATACGATTCATAATCCCGTTTAATACGCTATCTGTAACTGTAACCTAAGTTACATATGGCATTATTTACTTAAAGTTTTAAGCAGGAAGGTTCTAATTTTTGTATATCGATTGGAAATTAGACTAGAAAAAATAATTCTACTGATCGCTCCTCCTTTGTAGGTAACTTTGTTGTACTGACCAAGCGACCGGTAAAGTTCGTGACATGATCCCATCGCATACACCTGTATGTGCAACCATTTATGTATTATCTTTATCTGTGCCTCCGAATCGGTTATATAGGTACATATGTATAAGAAAAATATCTCATGTGTAACATTTCGCTGTAAAAGTAAAAAAAATGCAAATAAAATACAATTTCTTCCCGCATAATACGCTTTCCCGCTTAAGACGCGTTTTTTGTCTGGTCCCCACAAAATCGTATTAACGGGGTTTCACTGTATGTAGTTTCATTTTAAAGTATTTATGATTTTTTTCATATTTTTCTGATCCACCGATGAAAACTTAGAGTTTTTTTTTATCTGAATTTATTCCCGAAAATGTAGACGTTAAAAAAACATTTTGGGACCCTTATTCTTTTTAAAAAAAATCTATATAACGATACCCCATACTACAAGATTACAGCAAAATAAAATAAATCATCCTCACTTTCCGTCCCGTACACGTAACCGTGCCTGATTTTTTTTTATATATTTTATTCTACCACTTTATCAGCGTGATTAGTATGTACCTATCAACATTATATCATGTTTGGCCACCTTATACGATATGACGCTTTGATAAAAAACATAATAGAAGGAAGGATTAAAGGGAAGCGAGGAAGAAGCTAGAAGAAGTTGCATGAAACAAATAGAAGAGAAAGTAGACGTTCTGTCGTACAAGGAAGTCAAGGAGGCGGCTTTGGACAGAGTTAGATGGAGACAGCTACATTCATCAGTTATGCCGACAAGAGTTTGACTCTTAAATTTATAATGTACAGTGGCGTTCAAAATTGCATGGACGATTTATGAACGAATTCATTCATAAACTGTCCATGCAATTTTGAACCCGACTGTACCTATACCTGTACCTACCGTATTGCTAATTTCTAGTAGGACTAACGGCCAAATGAGTTATGCTGCGGACATCACAGACAGACGGACATGGCGAAACTAATTAGGGTTGCTAGTGTTGCTAGTTTGCTACAAATTTGTTGGATTTTTTATACTATAATTATAATTTATAGTTATGATATTTGTGCTATAATATGTTCCCCATATCTTTCCCGTATCAAAGTGTTAATAAATATTCTTTTATAGAAGATTGTTAATGGGCAGCAGCATACTGTATACACTACTACGATCGCCAACCCGCTTGTGCAGCGTGGCGACGAGCATTTACCTCCTAATGCGCTGATAGGCATAGTTAATAGAAGCCTACGTCCAGCAGTGGACTGAGAGAGGCTGATGACGCGACGCCAATAAAATTATGATTGACATACCATCAATGCGGACGATCCTATGGCACTTATATAAGTGCATTCAGACTAAAAGAGCATTCGCTATTCTAACCCCCTACTCTACGAAATTCGATCGTTACGCGAAACGTGATTCGTTGATTTCGTAGAGTGGGGGATACAATAGCGAATGCTCGTTTGGTCTGAATGCACCTTTATATAAGTGCCAAAGGATCGTCCGCATTGAGGTGGAATGCACCTTTACAAGCAGTGTTCCTTCGCCCACTAGTTCGACGGGGACTGTTGAGCATCCAGCTACTAGACAATGCATCTGAGACGACTTGCCCTGAAATCGAATTAAAGAGTATTATCCCATCATAAAATTCATAATTCATAATTGTCATAAGCTAGGGCGCGTGGTGAAGGCAGTAAGAATACGTTTCTGACCACCCCAAGTGTTCCTGTGGTTGTCTCGTACACTTTGACTATGGTGGAGGTAAGTACTACGATAGCCAACCCGCATGCCAAACATGGCGATTACGGCAAAACCCCTCTTATGAATAATAAGGCAGTGGTCATTGTGGCAGTCTTTGGGAGAGGCCTGTGTCCAGCAGTGTAGTGTGTCTTTCGGCTCTTCTTGCTGATGATAACTATCATAAACTTTCAATTCACTCTCCAAATTACAAATATTTATTTTGTTTCGAATAGGTTTTCAGCTATGATAAAACTTAGGCTAAGTACTGTTTGTTTAATTTGAGTTACTTGTACATAGTAGTTGTATTTGGTAGTATTAGGAAGATAGTTACTCGTAAATACTACGAGTACTACGAGGATTTCTTAATCGACTACAGTATGGGGATCCTCAAACAGGAGTTTAATAGGGTTTTAAAGGGTCGGCAACGCACGAGTGGATCCTCTGGATTTGCAGGTGTCTATAGGTTAGAGCTATGCTTGTTTGTGGTATAAAAAGTTCTAAATAAGTATGTATGTATAGCGCCGTTTACATTCATAAAGTATTATTGCTAAAGGGGCTAAGTTGAATTGTCTGACATCGTCCAGTGTACCTGAATATTTATTTATTTAATACCTAGTAGAAGTGGTCCGATACAGTTTTCAGTATTTTTAATTCCTAGTTATTTGGAAAGAAGTCATAATGTAATTGAAGGAATGTACATATGTGTGCAATAAATGATTTGATTTGATTTAAAACGAAAAAATAATATTGTTGTGTCGTTACGATAGCAAGAGAGATATCTAAATAATCACAAAATTTGCATCATACGTGTGAGAACTATGTTCTGGAACTCACACGTGTCATAAATTGTATTGCGACTAAAAAAGCGCCTGTTGCAAATTGGTCGGCGAATGAATGACTTGTATTTTTGCCAACCAATTTGAAACAGGCGCTTTTTTACTCGCAATACACACATATAATATTATGAAACGTGTGATTAAAATATTATTAATTGGTTTATGACTTTTATGAGGTACAGTATTGATACATGGTCTAGAACACGCGTATTTGGTGCTTTTATGACCATTCCTGATGGTCACAAATTGTAAACTTATAAGTTATAAGTCTAAACTTACCGTCAATTTGAATGGTTCAGCCGCAGCACTACTTGGTCTTATCACAGGTTGTACTTTCTCTATCAGGTTTACTTGGTTTTTTGAACATTCAGCTACCATATCCTATGAGAGGTTGATCTGAACAAAATATAATGATATGTAGACCATTTCAAATAATCTAACAGTTAAAGTATTCTAATAAATTAATACCTTATACCGCAACAGTATTCAAAAACGTAACATGGTCTAGCTTACATCATACGTACCAATTGTCAGTAGAATCTAAAAAAAGTAAATAAACCTAAAAACTTGCATTATTCCATAATCACGCAATTTTACAACACAATCTTGTTTTATTACGAACTTAAAATCTTAAACCTTGAGTTCACATAATATATTTTTAGTTAAATTATTGATATTTATTAGTATTACCGTAAAAATATATATGTATACCTGCTAAGCTAACGTGTTTCACGATAGTGTCCAAGATGTCAAATGATATGAAAATACTTATTTGTTTACTTTTTTTTACATTCTACTGACAATTCATTATTTACTTTAATTTTAGGATAGGTATGGTTGAGATTAGTTAAGATAAGTTGTACCCATTGTAATATAGCAATTTTTACTAATATTTAAATAAAACTGATAATTGCCATAATTGGTAAATTGGTATATAAACCTTGGTCCTAAGTTGGTACTTGTAAGTGCCCGGAAATCTACTTTCATGGACTTGATAATGATCAATTTAATTTCTAATAATCAATTTAACTAAACATGGATGTAGCTGAAATATTAACTATTAGTAATACCTGTTGTACTATGGAAGATACTGATCATTTGGATCATTTGGAATGTATTGATGTCAAATCCTGGAACTGCATGTTTGGTCAGACGTGTTCTATAAATATCCCAGTAGCAAGAATCTTGAAAATGTCTGCCACAAAGAACTTTGCACTGTCCATGCAGGGCATTCAGAGATGTTAATGAAGACCAGTATTCTTCAGGCAACCAAGGTATAGCCGAAGCCGTCGCTATCTAAAAAAATAAGCAAACCCACTAGGAAATCACAAGTGTTGCATAATAGAGATAAAAATAATGAATTTAAAGGCAAGCATCATTACCATTCCAAGGTCTGGTGCGGTGCATGTGAATGCTGGATGTCAATTTGTCACTATTCTTGGGATTAGCACACGAGTCATATTCTTTCTGTGAATGGCGCCAGAGCACAATAATTATATGCTACGTGGCTGACGCGAGTGGCAACTGAACCTGGAAATCAAAAATACAGCGCGCATGTGATAAGTAACCCGGATCCGGAGCTTGCCTGTTCAATTACTCGGTGCCGGTATCCGTTGTTCTCCGCTAATTGTTGTTGTTCGGTTGTATGGTATGACGGTTCCATGACGGGTGCTGAGTTTCTGACGGCCACTTCATTTCATGCGTCGATATTCCGGGAGGCGTACACGTAACCATCTCCTTAATAATATAAGTAGTTTGCATCTGAATATAGTCGCACCATGCGTACACCTAAATGGCTGCAGAATCTCGGAAGGCAAAGGGCTGGAAATATGCTCCCTTAGAGCCGGACTACATATTTTACATTGGCAATGGAAATGGCAAGCTATTAGATTAATTTCAAGTAAGGTCACTTTAATTTTAAAGGTGCGAAATTATCAAAATACTTTTATTTATAAATTTCATATTGACAAGCATTGACACATTAACCGTCAATCATTGACGTCAAATTTGATGTGTCAGACAGTTTAGAGCAGAGTTGCTGTACTTTAAAAATCCTATTTGAATTGTTGGTAACTTTGGTATGAAATACCAACCCACACATTGACAAATTAAAAAAAATCTCGTATGCCCATAGTAGTTGATAGGCCTTGGACCCGATTAGAAGTATTTTTTTTTTAATCAAAGTGGGGCGGTCAACTTCACGCTACCTCCCCAAAATGGATTTTATAGTTTTTAACAATTACAATCGATAGATATTCGTTAGTTCATCTCAATTCGGTACATAATATCGTTAGGACCCGATTAGAAGTATAGTTTTTTTTAAATCAAAGTGGAGTGGAGAAATTCTTCACTCTACCGCACCATAACGGAATTTTCAAATTAAAATTACAGTAATCGGTAGGTATTTGTTAGTTCTAACTACTTCGCTAAGACATATTGTAAGGACCCGTCTAATTCGGCCAGAAAAAAATAAATTAAATCCACAACTTACGAGCAACGAACGCTTTAGGTATTCAGGTTAAGTCCCATTATTCGCACCTGTTTGAGATCCTAACGATTCTAATGGCTATACTTATATCTAAGGATCATATTGGATAGATTGACATTTATTATTTGCGTTGCGGGCAAACTCACAGACTTGTCCACAATTCCTTGTTATTTTTTTCTGTAGAAGCCTATAGGAAGGCTGTTTTCACACACGTCCTGCTGGCAAACTATTAACTTTGTCAGCAAATAGTATACCTACATCGTTAGTGCATCATGATTATACGTAAGTAAAATATTTTAAAGCGTTGGAATCCGAATAAAACTTTTTTTTAACAAAATGGAGGCGGTCAACTTCACGTAAATCTTTCTGCCAAAACTATCAACTTTGCCCGCAAATAACATACCCGAATCGTTAGTTCACTATTTGTGTGCGTTAGTTCAGTATATTAAATCGTTAGGACCCGATTCCAACATACGTTTTTTTAAAAAACAAAATGGGGGGGAGGCCAGCTTCACGCTGCCCCCCCAAAACGTATTTTATGAATTTCATTGACTGCAATCGATAGATATTCGTTAGTTCATCCCAACTCGGTACATTATATCGTTAGGACCCGATTAGAAGTATTTTTTTTTTTAATCAAAGTGGGGCGGTCAACTTCACGCTACCTCCCCAAAATGGATTTTATAGTTTTTAACGATTACAATCGATAGATATTCGTTAGTTCATCTCAATTCGGTACATAATATCGTTAGGACCCGATTAGAAGTATAGTTTTTTTAAATCAAAGTGGAGTGGAGAAATTCTTCACTCTACCGCACCATAACGGAATTTTCAAATTAAAATTACAGTAATCGGTAGGTATTCGTTAGTTCTAACTACTTCGCTAAGACATATCGTAAGGACCCGTCTAATTCGGCCAGAAAAAAATAAATTAAATCCACAACTTACGAGCAACGAACGCTTTAGGTATTCAGGTTAAGTCCCATTATTCGCACCCGTTTGAGATCCTAACGATTCTAATGGCTATACTTATATCTAAGGATCATATTGGATAGATTGACATTTATTATTTGCGGGCAAACTCACAGACTTGTCCACAATTCCTTGTTATTTTTTTCTGTAGAAGCCTATAGGAAGGCTGTTTTCACACACGTCCTGCTGGCAAACTATTAACTTTGTCAGCAAATAGTATACCTACATCGTTAGTGCATCATGATTATACGTAAGTAAAATATTTTAAAGCGTTGGAATGCGAATAAAACTTTTTTTTAACAAAATGGAGGCGGTCAACTTCACGTAAATCTTTCTGCCAAAACTATCAACTTTGCCCGCAAATAACATACCCGAATCGTTAGTTCACTATTTGTGTGCGTTAGTTCAGTATATTAAATCGTTAGGACCCGATTCCAACATCTGTTTTTTTTTAAACAAAATGGGGGGGAGGCCAGCTTCACGCTGCCCCCCCAAAACCTATTTTATGATTTTCATTGACTGCAATCGATTGATATTCGTTAGTTCATCTCAACTCGGTACATTATATCGTTAGGACCCGATTAGAAGTATTTTTTTTTTAATCAAAGTGGGGCGGTCAACTTCACGCTACCTCCCCAAAATGGATTTTATAGTTTTTAACGATTACAATCGATAGATATTCGTTAGTTCATCTCAATTCGGTACATAATATCGTTAGGACCCGATTAGAAGTATAGTTTTTTTAAATCAAAGTGGAGTGGAGAAATTCTTCACTCTACCGCACCATAACGGAATTTTCAAATTAAAATTACAGTAATCGGTAGGTATTCGTTAGTTCTAACTACTTCGCTAAGACATATCGTAAGGACCCGTCTAATTCGGCCAGAAAAAAATTAATTAAATCCACAACTTACGAGCAACGAACGCTTTAGGTATTCAGGTTAAGTCCCATTATTCGCACCTGTTTGAGATCCTAACGATTCTAATGGCTATACTTATATCTAAGGATCATATTGGATAGATTGACATTTATTATTTGCGGGCAAACTCACAGACTTGTCCACAATTCCTTGTTATTTTTTTCTGTAGAAGCCTATAGGAAGGCTGTTTTCACACACGTCCTGCTGGCAAACTATTAACTTTGTCAGCAAATAGTATACCTACATCGTTAGTGCATCATGATTATACGTAAGTAAAATATTTTAAAGCGTTGGAATCCGAATAAAACTTTTTTTTAACAAAATGGAGGCGGTCAACTTCACGTAAATCTTTCTGCCAAAACTATCAACTTTGCCCGCAAATAACATACCCGAATCGTTAGTTCACCATTTGTGTGCGTTAGTTCAGTATATTAAATCGTTAGGACCCGATTCCAACATACGTTTTTTTTTAAAACAAAATGGGGGGCGGTCAACTTCACGCTACCTCCCCAAAATGGATTTTATAGTTTTTAACGGTTACAATCGATAGATATTCGTTAGTTCATCTCAATTCGGTACATTATATCGTTAGGACCCGATTAGAAGTATAGTTTTTTTTAATCAAAGTGAAGAATACCTACCGATTACTGTAATTTTAATTTGAAAATTCCGTTATGGTGCGGTAGAGTGAAGAATTTCTCCACTCCACTTTGATTTAAAAAAACTATACTTCTAATCGGGTCCTAACGATATTATGTACCGAATTGAGATGAACTAACGAATATCTATCGATTGTAATCGTTAAAAACTATAAAATCCATTTTGGGGAGGTAGCGTGAAGTTGACCGCCCCACTTTGATTAAAAAAAAAAAACTTCTAATCGGGTCCTAACGATATAATGTACCGAGTTGGGATGAACTAACGAATATCTATCGATTGCAGTCAATGAAATTCATAAAATACGTTTTGGGGGGGCAGCGTGAAGCTGGCCCCCCCCCATTTTGTTTTTAAAAAAAACGTATGTTGGAATCGGGTCCTAACGATTTAATATACTGAACTAACGCACACAAATGGTGAACTAACGATTCGGGTATGTTATTTGCGGGCAAAGTTGATAGTTTTGGCAGAAAGATTTACGTGAAGTTGACCGCCTCCATTTTGTTAAAAAAAAAGTTTTATTCGGATTCCAACGGAACGGACTTAACCTGAATACCTAAAGCGTTCGTTGCTCGTAAGTTGTGGATTTAATTAATTTTTTTCTGGCCGAATTAGACGGGTCCTTACGATATGTCTTAGCGAAGTAGTTAGAACTAACGAATACCTGCCGATTACTGTAATTTTAATTTGAAAATTCCGTTATGGTGCGGTAGAGTGAAGAATTTCTCCACTCCACTTTGATTTAAAAAAAACTATACTTCTAATCGGGTCCTAACGATATTATGTACCGAATTGAGATGAACTAACGAATATCTATCGATTGTAATCGTTAAAAACTATAAAATCCATTTTGGGGAGGTAGCGTGAAGTTGACCGCCCCACTTTGATTAAAAAAAAAATACTTCTAATCGGGTCCTAACGATATAATGTACCGAGTTGGGATGAACTAACGAATATCTATCGATTGCAGTCAATGAAATTCATAAAATACGTTTTGGGGGGGCAGCGTGAAGCTGGCCCCCCCCATTAAGTTTTTTAAAAAAACGTATGTTGGAATCGGGTCCTAACGATTTAATATACTGAACTAACGCACACAAATAGTGAACTAACGATTCGGGTATGTTATTTGCGGGCAAAGTTGATAGTTTTGGCAGAAAGATTTACGTGAAGTTGACCGCCTCCATTTTGTTAAAAAAAAGTTTTATTCGGATTCCAACGCTTTAAAATATTTTACTTACGTATAATCATGATGCACTAACGATGTAGGTATACTATTTGCTGACAAAGTTAATAGTTTGCCAGCAGGACGTGTGTGAAAACAGCCTTCCTATAGGCTTCTACAGAAAAAAATAACAAGGAATTGTGGACAAGTCTGTGAGTTTGCCCGCAAATAATAAATGTCAATCTATCCAATATGATCCTTAGATATAAGTATAGCCATTAGAATCGTTAGGATCTCAAACGGGTGCGAATAATGGGACTTAACCTGAATACCTAAAGCGTTCGTTGCTCGTAAGTTGTGGATTTAATTTATTTTTTTCTGGCCGAATTAGACGGGTCCTTACGATATGTCTTAGCGAAATAGTTAGAACTAACGAATACCTACCGATTACTGTAATTTTAATTTGAAAATTCCGTTATGGTGAGGTAGAGTGAAGAATTTCTCCACTCCACTTTGATTAAAAAAAACTATACTTCTAATCGGGTCCTAACGATATTATGTACCGAATTGAGATGAACTAACGAATATCTATCGATTGTAATCGTTAAAAACTATAAAATCCATTTTGGGGAGGTAGCGTGAAGTTGACCGCCCCACTTTGATTAAAAAAAAAATACTTCTAATCGGGTCCTAACGATATAATGTACCGAGTTGGGATGAACTAACGAATATCTATCGATTGCAGTCAATGAAATTCATAAAATACGTTTTGGGGGGCAGCGTGAAGCTGGCCCCCCCCCCCATTTTGTTTTTAAAAAAAACGTATGTTGGAATCGGGTCCTAACGATTTAATATACTGAACTAACGCACACAAATAGTGAACTAACGATTCGGGTATGTTATTTGCGGGCAAAGTTGATAGTTTTGGCAGAAAGATTTACGTGAAGTTGACCGCCTCCATTTTGTTAAAAAAAAGTTTTATTCGGATTCCAACGCTTTAAAATATTTTACTTACGTATAATCATGATGCACTAACGATGTAGGTATACTATTTGCTGACAAAGTTAATAGTTTGCCAGCAGGACGTGTGTGAAAACAGCCTTCCTATAGGCTTCTACAGAAAAAAATAACAAGGAATTGTGGACAAGTCTGTGAGTTTGCCCGCAAATAATAAATGTCAATCTATCCAATATGATCCTTAGATATAAGTATAGCCATTAGAATCGTTAGGATCTCAAACGGGTGCGAATAATGGGACTTAACCTGAATACCTAAAGCGTTCGTTGCTCGTAAGTAGTGATGTGCCGTCGGGTAATTTCACACTTTCCGTAATTCTCATTGGAGAACTTTACCGTAAATTACCGAGAATTACGGTAACTTTCTCCCATAGTATTTTTTTTCTATGCAATTTGCATATGAATATTTTGTCTGCATCGTATTTTATATTACTTTATGTGGTACATTTAAGTATCATAATGCTATTTTACTAATGACAGGGTTTTATGACGATTCATCGAGATTTGATTTTGACGTTCAAGCAGGTAAAATAGGTACTCGTATAAACCCCTTACTTGACCCGTAAGCGGTAAGCGGCTTTACCAAAGGTTTTCTTATCGGTAGCTGAGTATTCAATTACCTAGGATTTAAAATAGGCAATTGTGATTATGAGCCTATGATACCCTTTTCTAAGAATTATCTGGGAATAGGGTGTAAATTTTATTCAATTATAATGCTGAATTCAGTCAGTTCATATTGAAGCGACGTGCTGTCAACACAACTGTTAGTGATATTTCAACAATGAGGCCAAGAGTAAAGTGCTAGAGTATTTTAGGCAAAGTACTGAAAATGATCCTGTTTCTGTTCAGGATCAGAAGCCGAAGAAATGCCGCAAATTAAGAATTAAAATTCCCATACAAATTTATGAAAATAAAAAAAAATCGTTTCTATTCCTATCCAATAATCCTATCCTAGTACCAATAATTTTAAAGAGACAAGTTACTGCAAAAAAAAAATTAAGAAAACTGTTTTCCTACATTTACTATGGGAAAAAAGTGAAATTTAATTTTGATTGATATTACTGTTTATTCATGTTGCTAATAATGTTTTCATACAGTTTTGACTTGATGACTTCCAGCCTCCCGAACAAGCTGGATTCCGAAAAGGCTATAGTACCATAGACCACATACATACGCTGCGGCAAATTATACAGAAGACCGAGGAGTATAACTTGCCATTATACTTAGCGTTTGTGGACTATGAGAAAGCTTTCGATTCGGTAGAAATATGGGCAGTGCTTGAGTCTCTTCAGCGATGCCACATTGACTATTGGTACATCGAAGTGTTGAAGTGTTTGAATAGCAACGCCACAATGTTGGTCCGAGTACAGGAGCAGACTACGAAGACAATTCCGTTGCAAAGAGGCGTAAGGCAGGGCGATGTTATATCTCCGAAACTGTTTACTGCCGCAATGTAAGATGCCTTTAAGCTCCTGGAATGGCAAGGACTTGGCATCAATGTGAACGGCGAAAACATCACTCACATTCGAAGTTGTTGACTCTTACATCTACCTAGGACAAGTAGTCCAATTAGGTAGGCCCAACTTCCAGAAAGAGGTCAACCGCCGAATCCAACTCGGTTGGGCAGCGTTCAGGAAACTACGCGATGTCTTTTCGTCCGACATACCTCAGTGCCTTAAGACGAAAGTCTACAATCAATGTGTGTTACCAGTTATGACTTACGGCGCCGAAACGTGGTCCTTCACCATCGGCCTCATCTCTAAACTCAAAGTCGCTATGGAGAGGGCTATGCTCGGAGTTTCTCTGCATGATCGAATCAGAAATGAGGAGATCTGTAGGCGAACTAAAGTTACTGACTGACATAGCCCTCCGAATTAGCAAGCTGAAGTGGCAATGGGCAGGCCACATTGCACGCAGAGCGAAAAGTGTTCGAGTGGAGACCACGGCTAGGCGAACGCAGCGTAGGACGTCCACCCACAAGATGGACAGACGACTTTACCGTATGCAGGTCGCATCTAACCGGTACATGTGGAGGTCCAGAGGGGAGGCTTATGTTCAGCAGTGGACGTCTTATGGCCAAGATGATGATGATGATACAGTTTTATTGTCATTTAGCATGGGAGGAAAAAATTGCGTGACAGAAATTATAATTAAAGTTTCCCTTATTTTCCATAGTAAATGTATTTATACATTTAATTATAACGTTTTTTTATTGTCCTTGTTATTTTTTTATGTAACTAATTATTTAAGAAACTTGCAAGATATAATTTCACGGTAAGTATTCTGTTTCTTAATGATTTCGTGGAATTTAATTATTTTATTCATACGAAAAACGCTGTTTTTAATTTTATTTTATGTATACATATACCGCAAGCATTATTATGAACCATTATTGCCCATTTTATCAATTTGTTTATTTTTTTGTTATATAAATATAACAAAAAAATACCATTTTGCGTTGTAAAAATTCTCTGGAGAAAATTCGCGGAGAACGTTCTCCGTAATTTACGCCGGTAATTTACCGTAATTTTGGTAATAAACTAGTTCCACTAGTCACATGTTTATGTAATTTTCAGGTCAGATTATTATTACTAAATTAAGTACTATTCTGGAAAAAAAATATGAAAAAAGTAATAACTTAAAACACTTTCTCCATAATTACCCGCCCGGAGAACTTTACCGAGAAAGTTACCCGATAGTTCTCTTTGTTCTCGTAATTTACGGTAACGGCACATCACTACTCGTAAGTTGTGGATTTAATTCATTTTTTTTCTGGCCGAATTAGACGGGTCCTTACGATATGTCTTAGCGAAGTAGTTAGAACTAACGAATACCTACCGATTACTGTAATTTTAATTTGAAAATTCCGTTATGGTGAGGTAGAGTGAAGAATTTCTCCACTCCACTTTGATTAAAAAAAACTATACTTCTAATCGGGTCCTAACGATATTATGTACCGAATTGAGATGAACTAACGAATATCTATCGATTGTAATCGTTAAAAACTATAAAATCCATTTTGGGGAGGTAGCGTGAAGTTGACCGCCCCACTTTGATTAAAAAAAAAATACTTCTAATCGGGTCCTAACGATATAATGTACCGAGTTGGGATGAACTAACGAATATCTATCGATTGCAGCCAATGAAATTCATAAAATACGTTTTGGGGGGGCAGCGTGAAGCTGGCCCCCCCCCCATTTTGTTTTTTAAAAAAACGTATGTTGGAATCGGGTCCTAACGATTTAATATACTGAACTAACGCACACAAATAGTGAACTAACGATTCGGGTATGTTATTTGCGGGCAAAGTTGATAGTTTTGGCAGAAAGATTTACGTGAAGTTGACCGCCTCCATTTTGTTAAAAAAAAGTTTTATTCGGATTCCAACGCTTTAAAATATTTTACTTACGTATAATCATGATGCACTAACGATGTAGGTATACTATTTGCTGACAAAGTTAATAGTTTGCCAGCAGGACGTGTGTGAAAACAGCCTTCCTATAGGCTTCTACAGAAAAAAATAACAAGGAATTGTGGACAAGTCTGTGAGTTTGCCCGCAAATAATAAATGTCAATCTATCCAATATGATCCTTAGATATAAGTATAGCCATTAGAATCGTTAGGATCTCAAACGGGTGCGAATAATGGGACTTAACCTGAATACCTAAAGCGTTCGTTGCTCGTAAGTTGTGGATTTAATTTATTTTTTTCTGGCCGAATTAGACGGGTCCTTACGATATGTCTTAGCGAAGTAGTTAGAACTAACAAATACCTACCGATTACTGTAATTTTAATTTGAAAATTCCGTTATGGTGCGGTAGAGTGAAGAATTTCTCCACTCCACTTTGATTTAAAAAAAACTATACTTCTAATCGGGTCCTAACGATATTATGTACCGAATTGAGATGAACTAACGAATATCTATCGATTGTAATTGTTAAAAACTATAAAATCCATTTTGGGGAGGTAGCGTGAAGTTGACCGCCCCACTTTGATTAAAAAAAAAAATACTTCTAATCGGGTCCTAACGATATTATGTACCGAATTGAGATGAACTAACGAATATCTATCGATTGTAATCGTTAAAAACTATAAAATCCATTTTGGGGAGGTAGCGTGAAGTTGACCGCCCCACTTTGATTAAAAAAAAACTGTACTTCTAATCGGGTCCTAACGATATTATGTACCGAATTGAGATGAACTAACGAATATCTATCGATTGCAGTCAATGAAATTCATAAAATACGTTTTGGGGGGGCAGCGTGAAGCTGGCCTCCCCCATTTTGTTTTTTAAAAAAACGTATGTTGGAATCGGGTCCTAACGATTTCATATACTGAACTAACGTGAACCAACAATGAACTAACGATATAGATATGTTATTTGCGGGCAAAAAGTTTGGGGCGGTTAACTTCACGGACATAGTCACTTGCATATAATTTATAATTTTAAAGCTTTAAGGAAAATGTATCTTTGCTATCATATTTTGTAAATAAATTTCCTCATTATAGCCATTGATAATGATGTGCCTATGGAAACTTTCCTATGTTGCGAAATGTTCTCAAGTGAAATTTTCGTGAATTTTTCCGAAACATTCTCCAGACCTTGAAACAATGGAAATTTATGAACATGAAATCCTATCCACGCACAGAAATATTAGAGTGAGTAACGAGTACAGTCATACTATACAACTCCGGTTTTGATAAAAACCGGTTTTTATAGGTTTGGCCAAGAGTTGATAAAATTCATAAATTTCAATAATTTCCGCGGAAATTATTCCGAAATATTTCGCGGAAAATTTCATTTCCATAAATCTTTACATATTTTTGTAGTAAAAATAGATTAATAAACTGCATATAATCGTACTATAATAATATTTAATTACACTGCAAATAGAGGTTCAATTTGTGAAGACAAAATTTTTTTTTTTTTTTATACCACGTCGGTGGCAAACAAGCATACGGCCCGCCTGATGGAAAGCAGTCACCGTAGCCTATGGGCGCCTGCAACCTCAGGGTGTCACATGCGCGTTGCCGACCCAATAAAAATAACGAAATGGTAACAGTTTCGCTACATCTACCCGTAAAAAACCGGCCAAGAGTATTGTGGGGCCATGCTCTGTGTAGGGTTCCGTAGTTATTCAAAAACATTATGTTCGAAATAGTCCTATTTTAAAGTATTCTTTAACCTCAATATTCATGATGTTTTCCATATTTTTTTGGACTATTCACGATTTTTTTGGATCCGGAGAGGTTATCTCCGAAAATATTGACTTTAGAAAAATACTTTCTCTTGAGACCCTTATTCTTTCTGAAAGACCTATTCAACGACTATAGGATTACAGTATAATAAAAAAATCATCCCCACTACGTGTAGGGGAGGTGATTTTTTAAATATTTTATTGTACCACTTTGTCGGCATGATTAATATGCAAACCTGTACCTTTCAAATATCTAGTACTAACAGCCAATGAGCCTATGCTGCGGACGGACAGACGGACATGGCGAAACTATAAGGGTTCCGTAGTAAACTAGGAAGACCGAAGCAGTGATACAGTGACAAATTATAAACACAACTGTGGGATTTGGTCTAAGGCATTTTTATACGAATCTGCTGAGAAAATGGAGCTTGCGACCTGATGGAATACCTTTTTTCCAGAAACAAAACTAAGAAAAATTGCTGATGGAACATTAATTGTGAAAATTCGATTACGTACTAGCTCGCTAGAGTCTTAAACCTAAATCCTCAACATAGCTTTTGTTCGTTTAATTTAAGAAGTAGGTAAGGAAGTGGTGTCCACAATGTTTTTGTTGACGTTCAAGTCTGTTGGTGTTTATTTTTGGTTTTATAACATACTTTCTAGTTCTCGCAATACTACTTTAATAATATATAATTAATTTCCATAGAAATTTACTATGAAAATTTCGGAAATTTAAGAAATTTATCAACCATGTTCTTTATTGTAAGACATACAATTTTTGATTGTACATTATATCATGTATTTGCTAGTCAAAAATATAAATTTCCATGAAACGCGTCGTTGTTATTAGCTGTTTAAAAATAATTTATAAATTTCCGGGTTTTGAAATGTTCTCGAAAGTTTCGATGGAAATTTTCCAACACTTTTGAAAGTTTCCGCAATTTGCACATCATTAGCCATTGAATAAGCTGGTTCTTGTAGGTAGATGAAACCTTAAACTAGAGAAGAAATCTCTTCGTGTTTGTTACTTGTATCTTGACATGATTGTAAGGTTCTGATTGGTCCAGTTAACAGTGTTCACACACATATACAAGGTATCTATGGGGAAGGGGAAGGATCTCAATCATTATCATCATCATCAGCCTATGATAATCCACTGCTGGACATAGGCCTCTCCTATATAGTTAATAGGCACATTAGGAGGTAAATGCCCATAATCGCCACGCTGGGCAAGCGATTGGCCACCGCAGTAATGTGTCCACTATGATGACGCTGTTGCCCATCATCAATCTTTTATCAAATAATGGTCAGTGACACTTCAATCCCTTAGTGAACTCTTACGACACCCGCAGGAGGAGTTGGGGTGGTGACAAATGTATTCTTACTGTCATCACCACACGGTCAATCTCAATGGTATCCTGATTTCCTGATCATATTTAGTTACTAGGTAAAGTTTTAAATTAGCTTTCAAATGATAGTTTCACTAATTCAAAATATTTTTATTGAAATAATACGTACGGTACGGACAAACACAAAACGAAATAAAAAAATTGGTTTTCAATTTGACCTCATGTCTCTTAACATTTTTCCTTATTTTAGCCTCAGGAATACTTACGGGGCTAAAATGTTCCCTTTCCTCGTGGGCACTGTGTATATGTCGTCAATAATGTGGTAGATGAACCAGTGTAAGTAAGCCATATTTTCATTTACATTGTTATCAGTAATTTCTTACATAGGCGGGTCCACACTGAAAGAGCATCGCGCGAAATTTTCCGCGCGAGATTGTTCGGTTTGAAATGAGCCTTATTATTACGACGTTAAGACTATCGGATAAATGGTTGGTTTTACCCTCATATTAATAAGGATCAATTTATAACTGTCAAAAGTTCATTCTTAGAAATCTGCAACTATAACCGCCCCGTCCGGGCATACGGCTAGCGAGTGCAGTAGATCTACCACAGAAATTTCACACGTCTCTGTCACACCTATAGATGCCTTTGTTGGAGAGACAGAGACTAACCTCCTTATTCATAAACTTAATGTCTACACTGCCTCGCGCGGCGATTCCCTCGTAGGCGGCTCAGTTAGTGTGGACCGGCTTAACGGGAAATTTTGTCATTACTCACTCACTTAACACTTACGAATGTTACGCAAAACTGTTAAGTTATTGTACAAATGAAGGGTCCACGGAAAAACATGTCCAAAGCTTAAAAAGTCGGGGAAAATTCACACCTTATTCTGATTAAAGTAAGGTGGTTTTTCCTTCTGTAATTTTAATTGACTAGATATGTTCTTTCCGTGAACCCTTCAAATGTTATACAACTTTTTTATGATGACCAAAGTATTCGTACAGTCGCCATCAGATATAGCATTTATCGCGTTAGAGATAAAGCACCAATTTACAATTTCTTACCGACTTAAAAAAAGGAACGAGGTGCTCAAATCGGCTGAATTTTTTTTGTTGTATGTATGTTACCCGATATCTCCGAGAATCGTGAACCGATTTTTTTTTGTGATCGAACGTGGTTATTTATACTCGAGTTGGTCCCGTTGGCACCAAGTTGGGGTCTGATGATGGGATCTTAGTTGTCTTAGTGAAATCGAGGGATCTCTTCAAATATTATAGGTACTTGTATAGCGCTTTTGGTAATTTTATTTCATTTACAAGAATTTGCATTCAGATAGTAGGATTTGATGATAGGAAACCAATGATGGAAACCACAGATGATAGAATCTTGGAGAAATCAGTTGAAGTTGGTTGTTTAAAAATTTTTAATTTGGTGATTATATCATGTGAAAATAAATTATGGTCACCAAAAAGAGTGACTTGACCATTCACAATATGAACCTTACTCCGTTGCTATAAGGTCTAGTCGATAATTTAATGTCAACGTATTGTTCAATAATGAGGTTATTTGAACGCTCAGCGAACCATAACAATGTCCATAGTTACACATGTAGTTACCACACCATACTTTGATACTGTTATGTTGACATTTTCTATAAAACGAACTACGAACAAGTAAAACATGGAAGCCGTACACCATACTAAATTACCTTTCAAAAACGGCCTGTGTAAACCCCTGTTTAATGCATCACGGTAATGAATTTCAATGTCAACCTATAAAAACTTAAACTGCCATTTAAAAATAGTTGTGATTGGTCCATCAAAGTTTTGATTGGCTATATTCTATGAACATTTGTCGAAGATGTTGGGCCGAAATATGCGTGGTGTTAAGAAAAGCGCTATGTCCTGCCCATCTTGGCACAATTGAACAATTGTTTTTGGGGCATGTTTGAGCTGGCGTTAGACGTCCATATTATAATAATATATGGTCGCAAAAAACTAACCATTAACCGTACCACGAGTTGGAAAGTAAAGGTTACGTTATTTTTTACTCGATGCGTAAAGCATTCTATCACGCTCGCACTCATCGGAGCGAGCGCGATCGACTGCTTTACGTATCGAGTAAAACCTAAGGAAAGGCTAGGATGACAACCTACAACTGTGCGTTCTTATTACGTAAGGCCAGCCGTACACCTGTAAGTTCTTACGTTAGTTATAGGGACGGGGCTATACTAAGATACTAAGGAATGAGATGGTGATATTCACCTTTCATTCCTTAGTATAGCTCCGTCCCTATAACTTACTTAAGAACTTACAGGTGTACAGCTGGCCTAAGTGCAGGCCAGCTGACCAGGACTTCGTTCGGGGGGGGGGGGGCATTGACCAATGATATGATAGTATTTTATGCTTAAAACAGCGTCTAGGCATACCTAAGTACAGTGTCGGGGGGGGGGGATATTGCCCCTCCCCCTGGGAGGGGCAATATCGTCTCGTAAGTGTTGGGACGGAGCTATACTAAGGATAGAGATATGGTTGCCGATTTCTAAGAATGAAATTGCGACAGTTATAAATTAACCCTTATTAATATGACGGTAACACTCACGATTTAAAAGAACTACAAAAAATCGGTTTACATACATGGGGTTCATTCTGATAGTCCATGACGTGAGGAAAAATAAATTGACGTCAAGGTTTGGACCACTCTGTATATAAGGCTCATTTCTAAACTGTCCAATGTTCATTCTGGATCATCATTATCATCAATGTGGATGTCTCTTTTTGACACTATAAGTTAGATAAGGTATGGACTTCCGCTTGTATTACAAGTTACAAGCTTTTGAGCCCGTCTAACCGTTACTTGAAGAGTCGTGGTACGGCTACAGTTAGGTCGCATTTCCACCAGTATGCGAGTTAGTATAAAATAGTCCCATAAAACAGAGTTTTACGATAACACCCATACATATCAAACTAATCCTCCCCCTTTAAAACTAGCCCGAATCTGTTTACGTTACCTGATATGATACGGACAGCACAACACGCAAAAATCAAAAAGCCAGACTTTGATACAAGTCGTCGGCGCTTGCGTCGTTTTTCCGATGAGTGAGTCGCGTTGAAAGCTGAAGCTTGAATATGTTTCATATCGTTTCCACATTAATGAAATAGCTATTTATACGCCCAAAGTACTAAAATATGTATACTTATACGCCCTTATAGTCACATAATCAGCCCATCTCATCTCACTGCTGGACTCTAGGACTGTAGGTCTCTACTATTAACTATGGGTATAAATTGAACGCACTAGGCCTATAAAAGTGCATTCAGACCAAACGAGCATTCGCTATTCTATCCCACACTCTACGAAATCAACGAATCACGTTTTATGTAACAATCGAATTTCGTATTCTAACTCTATTCTAACCCCCCACTCTACGAAATTCGATTGTTACACAAAACGTGATTGATTGATTTCGTAGAGCGGGGGATAGAACAACGAATGCTCTTTTGGTCTGAATGCACCTTGAAGAGATAGTTCGCACCAACGCTTAAAAACCGTCGCGTGACGTTGGCAGTATTTTACCCAACGTCGAAAATCAAACAGTGCTCGATAAAAAAGCGCCGCGGCTTAAAACCGCCATCGTGTGAATGAATATACGGTTTTACATTTGTTTCATTTGGACGTTTTTTTAACGGCTGCTAAAAAAACGCTCATGCGAACTATCTCTAAGGGTCTCCCCAAATCAAACGACGCGGAATCGCCTTGAAACGGCCTTAAAACGCATGTCGATATTGTCGATGGTATAGAATTTATAAAAAAACGTTATATTGACTTGCGTTACGCGATTAAATAGTGTTGGCCTAAAGGCCCGGCCACGACATTGGTCTAAGGCGACCAGCGGCGAGCAAATCCATGAGTTGGAGCGAGATGCCGATATGGGTACTTCCTCTCACACGTTTGGTTTTCCGCTAAGCAGCAGTGTTATTCACTAAGGAAACCGCCTTGCTAACATCGCTGTGTCAGCTCTGCGGCAGCGTCGAGCCTAAAAATGGTATTCACTAATGCACTTTAAACGACACTAGCGCTCGGCGACGAATGCGGCGTGAGCTGGAACTACACTGCGTCGAGAGTTGCCGCCTACAGTTCGACGACGAGCTGTTCTATGTTAGTGAATACCGTTTTTCACAGCGCTGCGCTCTATGTCGAAGTGAAGGCTGTCTCGTCGTCGGGCTCGTTGACGACCGCAGCGTCGAATGTGTGAATAAGAGAATAGCATAGCTGGTCGCCTTAGAGTCCTTCGACCAATGTCGTGGCCGCGGCATAAAAGCTGATTGGCCCATTTTATGATTACCACTCTTTTTTGCCAGATTGCAACACAATTGTTCACTGATTGTAAGAAATATGGCAAGTCTTGGCTTATCGGCGTTATGTAGCTATTCCGTGATACTGATAATAAAATTTAATGCCATTTAACAGTGTTAACCTCGTTCTTCGTATTATCGGCTCAGCGGCTACCGCAAACTTAAAAATCCGCAAATTGTGGGGATTTTTCTCTGTCACTCTAATGACACCTTCGTTCGACTGACAGAGACAAATCCCCGAAATTTACGAACTTTGGTGTTCGCGGTAGCAGGCCAGTTTGGTTAGCGCTGTCTCGTAAACATAATTTTAGGAGATAAAATTGGATGCTTCGAATCGATTACCGTTAACGTATACAGAGTGTTTCTTGTGTCTCTTATAAGTGTAATGTGTCAGCATAACACCTTTAAATAACCGGCCAAGAGTATGTCGGGCCATGCTCATCATTGTAGGGTTCCGTAGTTATTCAAAAACGGTTGGGCCGATTGTGTTCGAAATAGTTTTATTTTAAAGTATTATATTAGCCCACTCGGGATTTTTTTATATTTTTTGGACCTACGGATCAAAAATTAGAAGAGGAGGACATAATTTTTTTTCTTCTGTAGCGATTATCTCCGAAAATATTGACTTTAGAAGAATACTTTCTTTTAAGCCCTTATTTTTTTTAAGAGACCTATTCAATGATACCCCTCACTATAGGATTACAGCAAATAAAAAAATCACCCCCACTTCACCAGTTGGGCAGGTACCCGAAAAAAAATATTTTTCTAGTTTTTATTCCACCACTTTGTTGGCATGATTAATATGTATGCCTGTACCAAATTGCACATTAAATTAATTTATAGTACTAACGGCCACTGAGCTATGCTGCGGACAGACGGTCAGACGGACATGGCGAAACTATAAGGGTTCCGTTGATTGACCCAAATAAATACGTTGTAAACGCAGTTTACGACCCGCGTTATCGAACCTATAAACCATCTAATCCAACAGCGTTACGTGTACTTGAAGCTGAAATAATTAATGAATGAGGGTTTTCTAGAAAACGTATGCCACTAGTTGGCGCCACTTAGCCGTAAGGTCCCGCTAAGATACACAATTATCTAGCCCCAAAGAAAAACTAGAAGGTAATCTAATTTTTTTATATAATTTTACTAACTCGTACAAAACATTGAAACACGAAACTATGCCTATAGAG
Organism: Thaumatotibia leucotreta; assembly: GCA_025490895.1. Taxonomy (NCBI): domain Eukaryota; kingdom Metazoa; phylum Arthropoda; class Insecta; order Lepidoptera; family Tortricidae; genus Thaumatotibia; species Thaumatotibia leucotreta. The sequence goes on from JALPQI010018040.1 coordinate 22,208, forward strand.
AATTTAGACAAGTTTCTGGACCTGACGCCTCAGTGCTGCCGCCCTGGTGAACGTCATTTCAGGAAACCCTCATTGTGTAGCGTCGAATGAGGGTTTTCGATAGTTTTTTTGCCACAAGGGCTGTGCTTCGTAGGCGCGAGGTCCAAACTGCTGCTAGATTCATAGGTACTCAATAATATCGAAATTCTATTGTATTTGGTAGTTTATTAATTGTATAATGGATAACGACTAGAAAACTGTCGCCGAACTGAATATTGAGCTTTAAATTTAAAACAGGGCAAAAAGTCACTGGAACTAAAAAAAAAACTACTAGAACTTTGTTCATTTTATGGAAAACTTAGAATTTTAACTGATTTTTTTTTATTCCTAAAGCAAGCTTCTTTTAAGAGCAAAAATAAACAGTAAAATATCTAGAGAATTCAATATGCGTAGGTATTTATTTAGTCAGTTCGTTGGACGAAGCCAACTGGCGTAAAGGTATATCCACACCAAACGAGCGAAATGCCCATTCTATCCCCCACTCTACGAAATCAACGAATTAAGTTTTGTGTAGCGAACGAATTTCGTAGAGTGGGGTGGGGATAGAATGAGCATTCGCTCGTTTGGTCTAAGTCTAAATCCACCTTAAGACACAGTGCTGCCATCTCACCGGCCCATAGTGGCTGAAAAAATATCAAATCTCATCGCATGACGATATAAAAAAAACTGTGCAGAAAATAATGGCGGCTGGCATCAAGGCACGCCCATATATCTCACATGCCTTCAATTTCCGAACATTCTAGATCGGCTGGACAC
>JALPQI010018041.1:0-26770 GCA_025490895.1 Thaumatotibia leucotreta
AATGAGGTTGATATAGAAGTTCATGATGTATTGAAGAGCGGGTGATACATTGTCAACACCATTTCGGGGTCGTTTTTAAAAATTTCATTTTTGCAGTCAAGTGCAAATACATGTATCGAAAAAATACTCTTAGAAATATATTACGAAGTTTCGGACATATTTTTGAGCATTTTTTATTTGCCTACGATAGCCGCTGCCCATGCCTTGGGCCAGCCATGTCACAGTGGCATTTGACCCGGGATCGATCCCAGCTTTTATTCCGATCCTTTGTACTTTTTCATCTCCCGAGGATTAACTGAACTTCTGCGGCGTCAGCCCGATACGACTTATCCGCTATTTATTAGTTTCCGTTGTTTTACGCCTTTAAATTTGGGCTGGGGACTTAGTTGGACACATTTATACGTCTAGAAACCAAGGGTACATATTTTTTCACGGTATGCCCGGGTACAATTAAATTTGTTTATACCAATTTTAGTGAGTAGGTAGGTATACACATTTTCCCCAACTAGTTTTCAGAAAATGCAAAGGTTTTACTTGAGGTTCCTGTCATATTAAAATCTGTATGTTTTTCCTATCTGTGCACGATTAACCAACTTCGCACCTATTTGCTCGACGTCGTACCTATCCGAAAACCACGTTCAAAATGTTGCTTATTCTGTCACACTTATTGGTTTTCAATAGCCCTGTTTTAGTTTGGCAAATTCCATAAAACGTGTTCTAATAAAAAATATCAGATGCATGTTACATGTAGGCCACGACAGTTAAGTAAAAGTTGTTGAACACAATTCTTTTCCAACTGAACAGAAACTATGAATGAATAATTATTACATGTCATACTCACTTATTTAAACTTGTTATCTTATTAGGATAATTTAGCTTATAAGATTTGTTGCGCCCTGACAGGGTCCATGTTGCACTATAAATATATATGTTATCATCTTGTAACACCATGGTTGACAATAAATAAATTATGAATTATTATGAATTATGAATTATGACGATAGGTGAAGTGCGTGCAAATGTAAACATACCTATACAGGGTGTTACACGAGCGACTGAAAACCTTGAACGGGATGATTTAGTAGGCTATACTGAACAACTTTTACTATGGGGCCAATCACGAACTCAAAAATAAAATAGTACATTACGACACAAGTGCGAAAAACATGAAATTTGAAATGAGTGGCGATGTTTTAAAACACGGCCGATAGGGAGTGTTTTAAATCGACGCGTGTACGACGTTTTTTAGTACAGATGGCCCTGCGAAGTTTTGGTCCAGACGTAAAATAACCAACTTCTCGCTCCCGATCATTTTATATTGATTTAAACTTTCACGATTATCACTCATATTTTAAAGACAAACGGGTCTTAATCGCGTATACTTACGTTTAATTATATCCTGACGTTTCGGGCATGACGTTACACCCGGCAGACTGGCTGCCTGCGACCACGGGTATAACGTCATGCTCGAAACGTCAGGATATAAATAAACCTAAGTTTACGCGATTAAGACCCGTTTGTCCTTAAAAAACTCGATCATTTTGTATGAAAGAGTCAACATTTTTTTTTTAGATTTTTGGGTTAGCTCCATAGTAAAAGTTGTTCAGTATAACCAATCCAAATCACCCTGTTCAAGGTTTTCGGTGGCTCGTGTAACACGTAGTATATTCAAGCCGTTTTCACCCGAATCAGAATCTGAACTGTTATCGAGCAAACGTCAAGTGCACTTCAGTGGTCCTACCATGAGTTGGAAAGGGTACGTTAATATTGACAGCCAGCATGGTCGGTTCGGCTCACGGGGATCACAATCCACATAACACTTAGGATCACCTACCACGATAAATTGACCGTGCATAATTATATTATTACCTGACTTGCCTCAATAAAAATCTATTTTCTTCAATTTGTTTTATTTAATCTTCACGAACTTAATTATTTTACATCTTTTCACCACGTTCGTTCGTTTACCGTTCAAATCGTTCTCCCCCTCCCTCTCGTACCATCTACCATCCTTCTCTCACACATACGCTCCGTTCCATTTATTTATCTCCTTACATTCCAATCCTAAATTAGGTACATTATACTCTGTTTGGTTTGGTGTTTAAAAAAAGGTAAATAATCTTGCAGTATCTTTTTATTGAAAACTACGAGTAGAAAATAAGCTTTAGCAAATATACATAATATAACAAGGAAATACAGTGATTCACATTGTTTTTGATTCATTAAGTACCTAGTTTGGATTTTTATATGCATTTTTCAATAAAAAGATACTGCAAGATTGTTTACCTTTTTTTAAACACCAAACCAAACAGAGTATAAATAGTTCCTTACAAATAATTATGTGGAGTGGGAAAAATACGTGCCAACTGAGTAATATATAAATAAATATATTAGAACATCTTACACAAATCGACCTACAGTAGAGGCATCGTAAGAAGTCGTTTTTGACGTTTGTTTCCACATGAAGTTCTGTAAATATTGACAGTTAGTATAATGGAGCAAATGTCAAACTTCATTGTTGCCTGTACGGAATAGTGATGTTACTATTCTATGTTAGTGATGTTACTGGTCCGACCGATATACAAAAGTGGCGATTCAACCAACTGTATGAACTATAGACCTATCACAATGCTCCCAATCATAGATAAAATAGCTGAAAAGTATGTGAGTAATGAGATGCATACATTTTATAGAAAACAATCTATTCTCTCTGATAGTCAATTTGGCTTTCAGCCCAATAAAAGTACGTCTCTGTTACTCTCTAGGTTTACTGATGAAATAAATAAACATCTAAACAATAAATGCCATGTACTTATAATCTTTATTGACTACAGTAAAGCGTTTGACACATTGCGCCACGATACACTGATACGTAGGCTGGATGATACTGGTGTTCGAGGACAGTTGTTAGATTGGTGTGATAATTACTTACAGAACAGAACTTATCATGTGAAAGTAGGGGACACTCTTAGCGACAAAGTATTGGTGACAGAGGGCACAGCGCAAGGCTCCGTGCTCGGCCCACTCCACTATTTAGCCTACGTAAATGATATGAACGAACAACTGTGTCGAGAACTGCAGCGTATATCAGTTTGCTGACGACACGTGCCTCATTGCTGCTGATAAAAACGTACGGATAGCAGAGGAGAAGTTACAAATAGATTTTACCAACATATGTAAATGGTCCCATGATGCCGGTTTGGTTCTAAATGCAAGTAAGACCAAGTTGCTGCACATACATTCCAGCCAATCAAGATCGGTAAAAGCAGTTAGGATTATAGGGCACGACCACCAGTGCCTTCACTCTCTACCGACTGTTGGCCAAAACTGTACGTGTGCGCCGTTGGAACAAGTTAGCAAACAAAAATATTTAGGTCTTATAATTGACAACCGTCTCAGCTGGGGTGACCATATTGAATCAGTATGCACTAGATTGCGAGCCCTTCTGGCTAAGATGTATATCCTGCGGAATAGAATTCCATATAATGTAAGAGTGCATGTTTATCATGCTCTCGGAGAGAGTACTATTTCGTATGGGTTAAGTAGTTATGGCCGCACTTTTAAATCATACCTAGATAAAATATATAAGCTGCAAGTTAGGTTGTTAAAGATGGTAGTACCCTATAAAATTAAAAAAACAATTGTGTGTGATGGTGAGTTGTTTACTATGTGCAAGGTTCTACCTGTTCACGCCAAATTTAAATACCATATGTTAAAGGAGCAATATTTTAGAGGTGAAATTCAGCAGTTAATCTCACATCCAATTAATACACGGCAAGTAACAAACCAAATGCTTCATAAGCCCGAATTTAATAATTTTTACGGTAGGCGAACATCAGAGTACATAATACCAGACCTAATAAACAAGTTACCTAAAGAATTAAAAGGTAAAATTACACCTTCGAACTTAGCAAGCATACTTAAAACCGACATGCTTAAACAAATTAAAAATTACAATTACTGATTATTTATTTTTTCCGAGCCGCCTGTATCATGTGCTTGCCGACCGACCGGTTATTGTTCGAGCGGCCGGCCGGCGCGCGATAACAGAAAGATGTAATCAGTGCTGCAGTGATCTAGTTTGATGTACCTAATTATTTTTGCAATCATAATTGTTACCTTTTACCAATATTTTGTACTACATGTTTTATAAGACTATAAGTTAAGTACCTACTGCGGAATGAGGTATCGAGACAAACCAATGTGGTTTTACGATACTATCATAAAAATTGTATGTAGTTAGTATTATATCCTAATAAATAAAAATAATAAATAAATAAAATAAAAATACTACTGTTGCTGCAATTTACCGATAAATGTCAAAATTGTTATAAAATCACATATAATTTTATTGTTCGTAGAATAATAATTTATGTACCACTACGTTATCACCTAGATGTGCTCTGATTTTAATAAATGGTTTTAGTGACTTTTTGTCTGTTTGCCTCTCTAACGCACGCACATATTAGCTAGAAAGAGAAGCAAACAGCGAAATTGTAAATTGTAACTTAATAAAACGCGACCCTGAGGTTGTGGATGCTATTTCTTCTATAGGTCACGTCCTATCCGTCCTATAAAACATCCTACCTAAATGCGACTTTACGTCATTATGACGTCACCGGCACCAAAGTTTCGCTGCCTGCTAATGATTCTAAGTAAGATTACCAAACACTTTTTTAGTTCGGATTACCTAACACTTTTTTAATAATTTTTTTTTAATTGCAAGTACCAGATCTAACGCCCTTTCGCACTTGACTGAAAATTTTACGACGGTAAAATCGAGCGTTTCACTACACTATTGTGAGCTGTCAAAAACGACTTCTTACGATGCCTCTACTTTAGTCCCACGGTAAACTCAATTAAGGCTTGTGATGTGGGTACTAGGCGACGATATATATAATAGATAGATGCACATAGATACTTAATTACATAGACAGCCATGACCAAGGAACAAATATTTGTGATAAATAAATACTCGAACAATGCCCTCGCCGGGATTCGAATCCGGAACCTCCAGCTTCGTAAGCAGGGTCACTATCAACTAGGCTATGGAGGCTGACAAATAAATTATTGTGCACGATGACGCACATTTGTCCGATCTCAGCTAATAACACAAACCCCCAGATTCGAACCCCGAATCCCCATATAGTGACACTGCCATTAAAAATTAAACCTCAAACTAAACGTCACATCACATATTAATCCAACTCCATTCTGCCCCTTTTTCAGGTAAATAGCAACATCGTTCATTGTTACGCGTAACAAACTGTGAACCGATTAGTTCCCTCCTTGTTCCCCCTCTTTCCCCCTAATTGATAGGTGCTACTTACCCTTAATTATTAACTTACCCAGGTGGGGTAAATTAGAGGCATTCTCGCTTGCCTTTTGGCTACGGGGTTCGAGTGAGAGAATACACATTTTCGATTTAGTTAATACTAAAATACTACACTATTTAGAATAATACTGGAGTGGCCGAGTGGTTTAGGCATCAGCCGCGAAAGATGGGGACGTGGGTTCGAATCCCGCATCAGGCGTTGGAAAACTTCGGTTTTTTTTTGTTTTGGTATAATTATGACATCTAATATATAAACAAAAATACTAATTTTCATAAGTGATCGGCCATCTGTACTGAAAAACGTACGATACACATGCGAAAAGGAAATTCGTAACTCATGTCGATTAAATTATAGCCACTCGTTACGATTTTAATTTTTTTCGTTTTTTTTCTCGTTTTTTTTTCGTTACTCGTAGCACAAGCTCAGTGCTTTATAATTGAGACCTAGGCTCTCCGAAACATGTCGCGCGTAGACTAATACACGTGAGTTTAAAAACCGCTTAATTATATTTATAGGTATTATGGCTAATTTAAAATTAAATGGACACGACCCCAAGACGAAATTACACATAAAAATAATTTAATTCGTAAAGTTATTGTACGGGACTGAATTAAACGAAACAACCAGTAAGGATGACTGTAAATTTGGAAATTTCTAGATAATACGGAGCGATCCGCGGGAGCGGACGCCGTGACAACGACTGAATAGATTTTGAAAGTGGCTTCGTGTCACACCGTAACGTATAGTTTGGCAAAAAAGAGTAGACATTAGAAATGGAAAAACTTTTGTTTTTGTTATTAACGGGGTAATATTACAGAATTGCCATTTTATAATTTGTACTCTCCTTTGCGGTACCTACTGCACTTCAATAATAACATGTAATAATATATTTGCGAATTTCAAATTACGATGTTATTAAAAAAAAATAACAAACAATTACTTGAGATATTAAAACAGTCAATCGTCTCAATTACAATTTTTAAAAAAGTAGGTACTTACATATTTTTTATTAAGAAATAAGGATGCCAAGTTATTTAGGTCAGTATTCCGATACTAACTACAGACTAAATTCCTTATAGTTGCGGATTTCTAAGAATGAACTTTTGACAGCTTAGAAATGAGCCTTAAATATTATGACGTTAAAACTATCATAAAAATGGTGAGTCTTACCATTATATTAATAAGGATCAATCTATAACTATAGTCTCAGTACACAATTTTATGGACTCGCCCATGTAGTTTCAGAAATGCAAATCGCAACGATTTTGAATATGAAAATATGATTATTCGGCCAAATATTTACAAACACGAACTTACGATACTTATTTAGAAATTTTCCCCGTCTCCGTAACATCCAAATAAAAATGATATGTATAATATAGAACGTGTGTATCCTGAATATCTGTAATTATTTAACAACTGCACATAATAACTGCTCTTGTACTTATTTAGTACAACTGACCTATTTGTTAAATTACCTACTCGTATTAACCTGTCATTCAAAGCTTAACGTATTTCTGAAATGACATTTCTTGTAGTTCATTTTGTACCTAGTATTTAGGTCCCTAATAATACGCAACCATCGTAGTTTCATTAAACAGGTAGGTATTTTTTCCAAGGGCATTGTTAAAATATATCAACGTTTCAAATTGAGTTCTTGTGGAAATTAATTAAATAAATACGCAATTATGGACTGTATGAGACTACACAATGTACGTACACGATGAAGAATTTGTTCCGTGCGATAAACCATAGAATTATGCACATACTAAATTTATCTGTGAACACACAGCCTCATACAATTTTCCCATCAACTAGGCAGTATTCAAATCACTTTCTGGAGCCATATTATGGCGTGGAAGCCCATAGATAATTGATTTACGATTATTGCCGTTATAAATATGGTATTTCGTTACAATAAAGGTTAGATTCCATTAGCAAATGCTGCTAACTAGTCACGCCAAATTATATCGCAGTAAAGTTGAAGTAGATTTGAGTTTGAAATTAACTTAATAGCTTATGTGATTAAGCAGAATTATTTTAGTATAGTACCTGTTTTGTATTGTCTGTTAGGATTGTCTGATAGATTAAAACAAGTGGCTATGATCTGTGGACCTGGCGCCCCAAAATTCTTTCATCGTTATTTTGAATGTTTTTCAAAAAACGGTATCTAAACAAATATAGGTAAGTATATAACTATCGAACTAACAAGCAATGCATGCGACTAGCATAGGACCGAGGAAAGTGGCGTAATAAAGAAGAGGCCTATACCCAGCAACAGCATTGGGTGAACACAGGCTGATGAATAGATAGAGATATAACTATCGAACCTTCTACAATGATCAGAACAGCCCGTTGAACCAACACCAACAGTACCTACACACCACAGACAGACATACAAATTAACTGTACTGCCCTTCGATTTTACTCCGAAAACTGAGTACCTACACAATTAGTTTGCTCAAAACATTTGATGTAATAAAAATAAAAAATATCAAATTGAGTAGATACATCAAATACTAGCAAATGTTTCACTTTAAATTATTACACGACAAAGCCAGTTAAATGGTAGAGTTTTAATTTACAAAACTTTAATAGAGGGCTTGCATCAAAACTTGTTTAATTAAACGATGATAAGAGATGAACCATTTTTCGTTGTTTTTTTTTTACTTTATAGTTCATTCACGATTGTTATATCTCATCAGTATCTAGCAAGCATATAGCCAGAAGGCTGAGTGTAGGCAATAACTTATAAAAAACGCCTCGATCGCGTTTACGTTTTCATCGTCATTTGTATGAAATTGACGGTGAAAACGTAAACGCGATCGAGACGTTTTTTATAAGTTATTACCTACACTCGGCCTCCTGGCCACAAAAAGTAACTCTAAGGGTGTTGCTTTCGTTTTGTCTTAATGCGTCACTCTTAACGACTGCTTCCTCTTGTAAATAACTACTCAAATTAGCAACCCACACCCATGATTATTACCTATTTCTCACCCAGACTATATATCACTTAAAGGTACATAAAAATATAATGACAGGTTGAGGGTCAACCATTAGTAGGGGCGCAGACAAATTGAAAACTATTTTGCAAAATGGCTTCGCAATTTGTGGATGAATGCTATAGCAATTACGAGAGATAGCCCCTAACCCTGTTGGTTTTGTTATTGACACCCTTCAGTTCTGCGTTAGAAATAGATTATGATCATTTTGCGGTACAATAATATTCAGGTGTTTTGTTAGATATCCACAGTAATTTTGATACCCTGTGACGTTTTTGGTGGGGCGTTGATATTAAAATTAAGTTTGGTTTGATGTCAAGCATATAAATTAGTTTTATTTGGTGTTATTTGATACTATATGAATTGACTAACAATTGGAACGTATTGGTATTTAAAAGAGTTATATAAAATCTATGAAAATGTTGTTTTATATTGATTTATACTTTCACGATAATCACTCATATTTTAAAGACAAACGGATCTGTCTGCGACCACGGGTGTAACGTCATGCCCGAAACGTCAGAATATATGTAATTAAACGTAGGTAAGTTTACGCGCTCAAGACCCGTTTGTCTTTAAAATAAATATGTTGTTTTATTCACTTAACTATTGTACCTAGTTAGTACTGTGTCTAGGTTAGGGTGGTTCAAAAAATCATTCATCGTAGCATACGTCACTTCCACATTTACATACTACCTAGTTAGAACGTGACAGCAATAAGAATAAATGATAAAAAACGGAACCACTCATAGGTTTGAGTTGTGATTTGTAACTGATTGACTCGCTAAAGTAAATTACCTACCGCGACGGTGTAAACGTGGCCGCCTTAAATAGATTTTAAAAAGTTGCCGCACTCCAAGCCGTGCCATCTGCGGATCCGAAGTTATTTAATAAAAATATATTTCCCGGCGTTCCCGGGGATTCCGGTTCGTTCCCAAGGATTTAGCTTTTCCCACGGACATGCATTTAAACAGGCATACAATAAGCCAAGAGAAAAATGTATGTCGTAAAGTATGTACGTTGCATGTAGACTTACTACATAATTATATTAACGACAACGCGATCTTAATCGCGAAAACTTACGTTTAATTTTATCCTGATTTTATTCGGCAGACCAAAGAAGCGATGGCTAGATGTCGTGAAGGCTGACATGAGTGTGAATGGGCTTACCGTAGAAGATGCCCAGGATCGCGTAAAGTGGAGGAAATGTAGCAGGAAAGCGGACCCTGGCAAAGGCCGGGATAACGCTAGGTAGAAGAAGAAGAAGAAGAATCGCCTAAACTTACAGCTTATAGTATTTACGAGTAACTATAATACCTAAACTACACAACATTAGTAACATGGTCTAATCGAAAATTGCGATTTTCAGTATTCACGGTAGGCGAAACACGATTTTCGTGTATCGCCTAAGTAATTTCTAATTTACGTCTTTCTTAAAATATTGAATTTTCGAGTCATATTTTCGAGTCGCCGGTCAGGCCAACAACTGTGAACCCTGAATTTGTCTCTTTCACTCCAATGAAGGCGTCATTAGAGTGACAGAGTCAAATACTCGAAATTTCGAAGTCCGCGGCAGGGCCACAGTTTATAATTTTCTCGCTCGTCCCGAAACATAGTGTATGGACAGAGTCGGAAAGATGTGCTAGCCCCACAGTTCATGAAATGTTTCCTAAATTCGATTCAACTTCATTATTCTACACGTGTCGATACTTCACACCCACGTTCAACGTCGTACATTCAGGCTAAAATCAACAGGCATTTACGTATATAGAAATTTGCAAATAACCAAGGTTCAAGAAACAAAGCCTAATGTAAATTGGAATCGTGCACGACGAGTAAGTACGAAAATAGCCAAATTACGTTTTCAGACACTCTTAAAATCGCAATTTTCTAGTACCAACGGCCATTGAGCCATGCTACGGATAGACAGATTATACAGACAGTCGGACATGCCGAAACTCTTAAGGGTTCTTAGTTTACTACGGAACCCTAAAAACAAGATACCAACATGGGCGTTGCAAAAGTAGATTTCATTCAGATTTATTTGAACTGAAACATCAATATCCAGGGAGGAAACAGGGTAATACATTTGGGTACCTCCCATTTCCTCTTTCCCGCCAGCCAATGGTAAGGACATAGTAAGCAGAATCGCTTTGTAGCCGTAGTTTTAATTTACTTGCCTTGACAACGTATATAATACAGTAACTGTACCATGAACTGCTGCCTCGTTATTAAGGCACTGGTATCACCGTGAGCTACTAAGCTATGAACTGTCGGCCATGAAGACGAAGAAAAGAAACTTTTGTTCGTGTTTATAGCCCATAGTTCACAGCAGCTTAAGGTGCATTCAGACCAAGCGAACATTCGCTATCCTAACCTCCCACTCTACGAAATTTGATCGTTACACAACGTGATTGGTTGATTTCGTAGAGCGGGGGATAGAACAGCGAATGCTCTTTTGGTCTGAATGCACCTTTAGTAGCTCGCGGTAAGACCAGCGCCTATCGCGGACTTACTTTTTACCCGGTAGCCCTACCATGAGCTGCCGCTACGTTGTTAACGCGCTTTTACTTTATATCCATCCCACTCGTACTTGCGTATTTTCGTGAGCGACCCGGATAGAAAGTAAACGCGCGTTAATAATGCCGCCACAGGTATGCACACTGTGTGGCCGTACCATGACTTTGCAAGTACCTATCGGTAACGTTAGGTTTTACTCGATACGTATAGCAAGCCCTCGCCCTCGCTCCAATGGGTCATTTGCAGTAAATTTTAATTTTTATATGCGATCATGGACTGTAATACACCATTTTACTCGGCATGGTGCGTACTTTTCAGTTATGAAACAAAAAAAGTATGTCTCTAATGTGACGAAAATAAGTATGTAAATTGAGATTACCTACTCAGTTTAGTTACTCCCTACTAAATGTATGAAACAAAATGTAACGAAACTGATAAAAAAAATCTCAAATTCATTACAGAATTTTTCATACCTTTAAAGTGAGAATTTTAATTCCCAGTTGTTCCCACAGTATCAGATAGGTGGTAACTGGTAACAGGTTGCAAATAACCCTTTTAAACGAGTACGAGCGGGATGGATAGAAAGTAAACTCGCGTTAATAACGTAGCGCCAACTCATGGTAGGGCTCCTGGCTCAAACTGCCGACAGAGGAATGAAACGAATGGTAAAATTGCTGGTCTTAATTAGACAAAGGATTTTTTTCGGTGTTCAAAAGGCTGTCATTGTGCAAATTACGATATGGAAAAAACAAGACGATATCGGATGAGGATTCCATTTTGAAATTGTATGTACAGCCAAAGGAAAAATAAGGTGTATCTGTATGTATTTAAAAAGCTCAAAAATATGTCCCTGTGCACTTTACTTTCGTGTAATAAGAACGTTGTAACATATCTATAAGAAGATTCTTTCGATGCATACTCGTATTTTGCACTTGACTGTATATAAGTAGTACATTGTGTATTAAGGACGGTAAATAAGAAATTGTGTGATAATAAATAATTCTTATACCGCCCGTGGCACACACTGAATCAAAAAAAGTAAATAAATAAATATATTTTCACAAAACTACTCTAAAATGGTATAAATTTATCATTTTTATAACAAAAATCCCGGCGCCACGCTGGTACGACGTAATGTTGTATGAAAATCCTTGATTGCCCTAAGCCGTAATGACGCATCTACGGCACGCATCGCCGCAGCGCATTGGCGCACTTACCGAACAGGTGTGATGAAAATAACCCTACCATAAATTGGCAAGTAAGGTATACGTTAGTTTTACTCGATACGTAAACGCAAACTCTCTACTCCTACTGATGTATTGGAGCGAACGTGATGGACTACTTTATGTATCAAGTAAACGCTAACTAAATCATGGTAACGTACCTGCCACATTTTATCGTAAAGCTAAAGCAAAAATAACCAACGTTCACGAACATACGTTTCAATTCAAATTTCGAACATAACATAAATTACATTCCTCAAACTTAAATTACTTTACACGATAAAATATGATGGCAATGTTTAGTGAGCTGTCACACTATCAAACCAAACTTTATACACGACATCTTGAACTCTCAGCCTTAAAGAATAGAGTTTATAACGGCAGAATAAATGGTTGAAGGAGCAAGGGGTCATGCTGCCTTTTGCTCATTATGGCATTTCTTTCGATCGTAACGAGTGATATAGAATAACCCCTCGTAAAGTTGAAAAACTTTTTAGAATCTACGATCAGAATCGTCGGCGTTGTATTTATTTATGATACCAGTGTACATTTTAACTACAATAAGGTAAACGCAGCTATTAACGCCCCCCTTAAGGCATTTTTTTAATCAGGCCTAGTTTTTAAGTATACACGTTGTCCCAAAATTTAATTTTCCTATTTTATGTGCTACTATGATAATTAAAAAAGGTAAATAATGAGTTACTCGTCCTTTAATTGAACATTAAGATGTCAAAAATCTATTTCTAAATTACAGAATCGATTTCTGCTATTAACGACTCATAAAAATGGGTGTGAAGGTATCAACGATTTTTAAGCAGCCATTACCGATTGAGTTTCAATAGTAGATTGTACAACAAGGGCATAAAGGGAAATTAATTTAATACCTACCTACCAATTTTAACATGATCTCAGCTGGCTGATAGAATCTATCTCTAAATGATGATTATGAAATTAAACATTGAATAAATTGATGGATTTAATTTAGTTTGATGTTTAACAGTTTTTAATGTGTACGTTTTGGAAGAGGTTGATCGGGCAACTTTTCCTACCAAAGCCACATGTTTGTTAAAACTTGTATTTTTGTAATTAGTAATTTATGGCATTAATCATTTCCTTAATATTATAACTACCTACTTATTTAGGTACGGTCGGTAATACCTTCTTATGGTTGGTATCAGCGATTTCTATGAGTCGTTGATAGAATATGTAAGAACTAACGTAAAATGTATTACCGATCCATATTAAACAATAACAATATTGTATTTTTATTATCTTTGTCGCTACAAAACACTTTTTGATTACGTGATATTAAAAATTTAGGACCTAAAAGCACTTTTAATGGATAAAACTTCGTCATAAACAATGTCTAAGATAATATCCGTTTTCCAAAAATATTGTATTTTGGTTAACTTTATAACATCAAAAGAAGAAAACCAAGTGCTAATGTGTATGTCGTTAATAGTTTTTTGAAAATTACAATTATTTTGATCTCAATTAATCTATAAACATACTTATGTTTTCATAGAATAATATCGTACGAGAAAGAAAAAACTAAACATGACATTTTAGTCATTACCGACCTATGGGTCGTTGATAGCTGCTACTACTAAAAATAATGAAGCAATCACCGCCCAAATTTAATTTTATATTTCATATATGATAATGGATGTTATTTGATAAATTGTAATAAAATATCTGCAATTTATAAATAAATGAACATGATTAGCAATAAATGTAGATGTAAAGTAGTCAATTGTTAAAATAAACGTCTTAGACAGATAAGTCGAGTCCTTACTTCAAAGTGCAAGCGCCAGTATGGAATGTCCTTCTTTCTCGGTACTCACAACTTGATTGATGTATTTTTATCTTTTATCGAACTACCACTCAAACTAACTTAACCGTACCCTATACTCAAGAAATAAACGTTTCTGGAAAACAACCTACCTACCCTCACATAAGTTGTGGCAATGAAAAAATACCGAATTACTTATTAGGTCGCTAATACCTTCGGATTTTCGATGGAGCGTTAATAGCTGCGTTTACCTTAGGTACTATTTTCCGACCGTGAAGCACACATGTTTTTCATCAAAATTGTGAGTGAAAAATTAGGTTTTTAGATAAAATAATATTAAATTACGTACTTAGTGTACTCCCTAGGGAAATTCACGTTTCAATAACTCCGCCATACAATGGCGCGCTTAGAAAGCAATTAATGAAAACAGTATAATTAGACTTTACTTTTTGTACTGCAGTGTTATTCACTAAGGAAACCGCCTTGCTGTCAGCGCTGTGTCAGTGCTGCGGCAGCGTCGAGCCTAAAAATGGTATTCACTAATGTACTTTAAACGACACTAGTGCTCGGCGACGAATGCGGCGTGAGCTGGAACTACATTGCGTCGAAAGTTTGACGTTTAATGTATGAACTTCGTATTCTCTAACGAAAAACAGCGACGAACTCGCCCACAAGCTCGCTCACAGCCTCGATTCCTAATGTCAAATCAAACAGCTAGGATTTTAGACAAGGCTGTCTCGACATCGAGCTCGTTGACGAACGCAGCGTCGAATGTGTCAATAAGAGAATAGCATAGCTGTTTGTAACATTTGGTTTTTAACAAAACCTTCCATCTACTTTTCCTTAACACGTTCGCCTCCAGTAGTGTTTCACTAAGTGCCAATACTATACCAATCGAAATTATCTAATAGAGCTCCTATGCCAGTGACACGCATGTGTGACCGAAAAGATTGTACTCCTATGCCGGCGACACAGCACTTGTGTCAAAATCGTTCGTATGTCTATGCCACTGGCCTAATCAAGTTCTTGTTCCTATGAACAAGAACTTGATTTATACTAGTGGCACCATAATAAGATAACTTTGATCACTTATGTGTGTTACTGGCATAGGAGTCAGATTATGGTGATCACAGATCTGTGTCACCTCACCGGCGTCCAACGTGTTAAAATCAATTATACGTTTTTTTACGCGCAAATGTACGCGAGTTTAACCGTTAGCTAAATAATATATTTTAACTCATGTTTCACGATCAATTAAATTTAAACATAAAGATTATGTAGGTTATAGAATTATGACTGCCGTCACTATCAGACATAAAAAAGGGAAATCGCGTCCCTCGCGTAATGGACATAAATCAATGATTGCTCGACAAATTACATTACAATTACAAAGAAAAACTAGTCGAGCCTTTGACTTACTATTTATTTATTCAGCTAGAATCGATCATGTAAATAATCTTCCGTAAAGGTTTATGCGGTAGAAAGTTTAAGGAATTCTTAAAAGTTGAGTGTTGTCGAAAAATGAGGATTTATTGGAAAACGCTTAGCAAATTTTTGTTAGGTTCGAAGTTCCCAATGTAGTCCCAAGTCCCAACTTACCCTGTAGCCTCTGTAGATAATTTAGCCATTAAGTAACTAGGTACGGTGTTTAAATGCGAACTTATGTAGTAAATGAGCTTTTTCTTTAGGAACACCCAAAAAACTGACTAATAAACCTTAATTTCAGGCAGATTTGTAACGACAATTAAGCACCAAGTCTCAATAATATAAAATAAATAATATTTTTGCCTATAATGATGTCCCACTGCTGGCCACAGGCCTCCTCTCATATATGAGAGGGAAATAAAACAATAAAAACTCGATTTTCGTATTAATTTTATAATCTACTAGCGACCCGCCCCGGCTTCGCACGGGTACTATACCTAAGCTCTGAAATGGAATTCGAGATCAAAAATGTAAACAATCTATGACAATGACATGACATTATAAAGTCAATGTTAAAGTGACTTTCCAGGGGTATAAATCTTTTTATTTTTTAACACCTTTATAAATTAACGTCGCCTTTTGAGATGGGTTATTTTATTTATTTGCACACTTACAAACTATCTTTACAGGTGCTAAACCTAACACAATGCTTGATGTTTACGTGTAGATACGCGAAAGTCAAAGTATGTTCAATACACAAGTATCATAATCATTAACATATTTTTGGACATGACTATAAAAACATACGGCTGAGTGTCCACGGTTCCTGATTACAAAAATAATGCCTAGAAAATTTGCTAGAATGATGTAAATAATCAACATAATCAATGTTTGAAAACCAATGTCGTGTACTTTAATCTTTAGTATAGTTGGGGAAAGAATTCCAGTCTTTATCTATAGTTACAATCGAATCCATTTGTATTAAAAAATTAAAATGATTTATCTGTAGGTAAAAATACTAAAATCTGTATTGATTTACTTTGTAATGCTAAATTTTTGGAGTTTTTATGAATTAATAATTTGGAGCACCATCTTGTTTTGATTTTTTTCAGTACATTGTTATGACTGCGAACCAAATGTTTAAAACTTCTTATCATTGCCAGTAGTATAAATTAAACACCCTACATTTTATTAAAACTAGAGAAATATATCATTACAAAAATTATGTATGATATTAAAAATTAGTAAAATATTTAAAAACTGTACGTACCGCCAGTAACTGTAAATGCGCATTTTTTAAAAGTATTTTAATGATTTTTAGATTACCCACCTCACGCGATTATTTTTTTGTGGTGGTATCCCATTTGTTTACATTTTTGATCTCCAATTCGATTTCAGATCTTACATAAAACCTTCCACATGAATTACTCTACCTATTACAAAAAATCTCATCAAAATCCGTTGCGTAGTTTAAAGATTTAAGCGTACAAAAGGACATAGGGACAGAAAAAGTGACTTTATTTTATACTACTCGTATGTACGTAGTGATAAGCGATATTATAATATAAAAACGCTGATCAAGTTTAAATTCCTAAAGATATCGTACTTAACTGTCGTGTTTTTTAATGTCACGCTAATTTGATGTCCTTAAAAGTGAAAATTCCCAAATAAGGCTAATAATAAAGATTCTGAAGAGCCGCGTGGTGACGGCAATAACCATTTGTCACCATCCCAACTCTTCACATGGGTGTCGTAAGAGTCGACTAAGGGCCCGTTCAGACGGACAGCATCTCAACTGCAACCCAGCTGCAAAGTGGCAGTTCCGGGGCAGTTCTGATGCAGTTGGACCAACTGCATCAGAACTGCAAACCGGTTGTGCAGTCCGCTTGCAGCTGTCATGCAGTTCGGTCAACCGCACACCAACTGCAATCTGGCTGCAATTTTGTTATGCAGTCGTGTTGCAGTTATATTGCAGTTGGTACGACTGCAATACAACTGCAATACAAAACGTTTACACTCTATTCACTTCCACAAGTAACTGGCGGAGCGGAACATACACTACACACATTATGAGCAGTTCTATTGCAGTTGTATTGCAGTCGTACCAACTGCAATATAACTGCAATACAACTGCATAACAAAATCGGTTGACCGAACTGCATGACAGCTGCAAGCGGACTGCACAACGGGTCTGCAGTTCTGATGCAGTTGGTCAAACTGCATCAGAACTGCCCCGGAACTGCCACTTTGCAGCTGGGTTGCAGTTCAAATGCTGTCCGTCTGAACGGGCCCTTAGGGATTGAAGTGTCACATGTATGGGCAAAAGCATCAGCCGCACTTTAAGGTGCGACTATGTTCGTCCGTCCTTCTGTCTAAAATAAAATTAAATATCTAGAAAATCGCTAAAGGTATACTCCATTTCAAATACCATGGCCCGATGCCACTGCAAAGTTTTATGTGGCATCGGGCCATGGTATTTGAAATGGAGTATTATCTATTCGATTCTTTTACAGCCCCCTCTTCCCCAGTCAACTTACATCAGCATAACCAAGCAGGCCTAGCCAGATGCCATTTTGCAACCGCATGCGATAAGCGACAAATAATAAATGTATGAGAATAGCAGATTCTAACGAAAAGTCACGTGACCATTTCCACTATGGTCACGTGATTTTTGGTTCATTTATTAGTTATCGGTTATCGTATACGATTGCAGAATTAATTGGTTAGCGCCCAAAACGAAAATAATTTTGATACCGTGTGACACATACTGCCTTTCGCACCACCTATGAGAAAAATAAAATTGTTGCGATTTATTTTCATATTTCATTGTTATTTCTTAGGCTTGTATTAGAAAGTCCTTGAACCTTCCCTCCTAGTAGGGAAGAAAAAGATCCATACTCGAATAGGTGGTGTGAAAAATAAAATTATTAACTGGATTAATTATTTACTTATTTAGTGCCTAGCTGTTATGGGCCTCTACCCGCATATCTGTCAATGTTGCTTAGTGTAAGAGGGGCGGCCTGAAAACCAGCGTTGTGTAGTTGTCTGTTTATTCGGTGACTGACACAACATATGCTGAGTCCGCTCCTTTTGTCACATTCAATGTGTAAAGTAGGTTAAGTATGGTTCGTGAAATATAAATTGGTAACTTTCTACCTACATTATAGTTAAAATAAACATTCAATTTATATTTCTCGGATATATAATGTATATTTTTCTCACACTTGTCCATGTAGTTACTGACAATAGTTCCAATAAACTAATGTAATGTTTTCTGCATGCGGGTGTGATTAAATGCATTGTGGTGCTGTTATTTTTTTAGTTGTGGCAATAAATACTTTCTTATTCTTATTCTTATTCTTATTCAGAATGGCTTGCTGTACTCTTATTCATTGTATTTACAATAGCCTCAACGCCTGCTGGTATCGACTATCGATACAGGGATATCTTTTCATCATCATCATCAGCCTATGTTAGTCCACAGCTGGACGTAGGCCTCTCCTATTAACTATGCGTATAGACGCATTAGGAGGCCCATAATCGCCACGCTGGGCACGCGGATTGACGATCGCAGTAATGTGTCCACTATGATGACGCTGCTGCCATCATCAATCTTGGTCAGTGACACTTCAATCCCTTAGTCGACTCTTACGACACCCGCAGGAGGAGTTGGGGTGGTGACAAATGTAGGTATTCTTACTGCCGTCACAAGACGGCAAGATATCTTTTGTTATAAATATTATTAGACTTTTTTGTAATGAATATAGTAACCTCTGTTGTGGTAGACTTTAATGTTTGAGCTTTCTTTTCATATTTGAATTTAAATATTTTACCCTTCACTCCAAATAAATACTTCCGTTAGTGAACATCTTCTTATATTTTATCTATTATTTTATTTTATTGAATATTTTATGAACAGACTTTTTACCTATTTCATAATTTAGATCACAAATAATTTATTACGACTCTATTTTATCCAATGATAATGGTAATACAACGGCTTTACCGCGAACTTCGAAATTAATTAATAAAATTTCGAGGTTTTGTCTCTGTTACTCTAATGACGCCTTCGTTAGAGTGAAAGAGACAAATCCTCCAAAAATTTTGAGGTAGTAGGCCAGTATTATAATCAGATAACAAATACAAAAAAAAAATTGATACCGTACTGTTTGAATTCAAATCGTAAACTGTAAAGAAGCTTTTTTATTTAGTTAAGCTTATTTAAATTTCAATGTAAAAGATGTATATCAATTATCGTTTAATAGACGACAATAAAATAATTTCGTTGCATTCCTATTCAATCTACCCGTATGTTTAATAAAAACGTACAAAACATGTGTTTAGAATATATTATCTATTCATTTATGGCTCGTTAATCTTCGTGTATTTTAATTTGGATCAGACGTTAACGGTAACGTAATAAAATGTTGACAGTTTTATATTTTATATCCGCACCTGCTGTTAGAGCTTTGTCATAAGACTCATAAGCTTTATAAATGTCTGAAATAGAAAATGAATTCCAGTGTCTAAATATATATATAGGTATCTATTAGATGAAAACAATAATGGGACGATCTTCGATCGATCGACGAGTCCCGCAATTATGGCTTGTGTTTTCGGTAGGTACTAAACGATTATAAATATAGTAGGCTTAGTAGACCTCAACTTTTCCCGCGGGTGTCGTAAGGGATTGAAGTATCACTAAACATTCTTTGATTTGATTGATGACGGGCCGCAGCATCATACCTAATAGTGGACACATTACTGCGACCGCCAACCTGCTTGCCCAGCGTGGCAATTATGGGCAATTATGGGCATTTACCTCCTAAATGCGTCTAAATATAAAGATAATAGGAGAGGCCAAGTCCAGCAGTGGACTGACATAGGCTAATGATGTATATTTTGATGCGCGCAAATTTACCGATAGCGAGGCGAAAGACCTGCAGTTTCTGGCGAAGTGTCGAAGTTTTTGCGAATATTTGCTACATACATCGTATTGCGAATATTCGCGGCGCGTGTAGCCGTAGTCTTAGTATTAGATTACAAACGTGATAATCGCTTTTCAGTGATAAGACCTTCCTTTTAAGTTTTCATGGCGCCATTGTATTTTGAACAATAAATAATATCCCATTGTAAGTCCGTCCCAAGGTGTGATATTAACCCTCGCCTGCGGCAGCCATTTTTAACCCTCTCGAAGCTCGTGAGGTGCGAAAAAGGTTCTCTTGTTGTGTTACCTGAAATGGTGGGTGTTTATTATTCAAGAGTTTCAAGCGTAATCTTAATCGTGGGAAGCTTTTAAAGTTTAATTTACTTTTGATGTTTATTATGATTTTTTTTTTCAGAAAGCGAGTGAGAGAAGCGTTTTATATCAATATTATTTAACATACATGTATTTTACTTATTAAATATTGTTGAAAGCAGGGATGGGTGGAAGAAAAAGAGGTCTTTGCTCAGCAGTGGGCCAGTATAGGTTCATAAATAACATTGGATATATATCAAAATTAATGAAATGACTCCATATGAGATTTTAGGGTGATCCTGCTAATCACTAATATTCTGAGACAATAGTGCAAGTTTGAATCAAATGTTTATATTTATCCAATAAATTATGTTTTTTGCCGAAGTAGTCTCGTCTCATTATTAGATAGCAAGTTACAATCTTAATGGAAATGTTGCGCCTCCTAACGGGGTGTCATTTACCTATTTTACTATTTACGCGATTGATATATATACAAACAGGTATATTTCGAAAAATAGTGACATGATTTTGATTGGATTTCACTCCACGCAATTCTTCTCCAGACCCCAAACAGAGTGCAGAAATTAAAAATATTCCAACGACCTTAAAACGAAAGAGATCCATCTTTTATTACAATGAACAAAAATGCTAAAAGAATTCTCATAAAAGTTAAAACTTGAAGCTATTAATTGATCAAAGTAGGAAATTTAAAAAACGCTGGCTGAATTAAAAGTCTAGTGCCGACATAGATCACCATTCTGTAGATTCCGCTTTTGGAATCATTTACAGAAACTGGTTAACTCTCGTAGCCGCTGCAATAGTCAAAAACTACGCGACCGCAAGAGTTAATGTTACCTACGTTATTTTATAGGTAATTTACAGTTTAATACCCCCTACAGGCCTATAATATACCTTTTCTGGATATCTGTAAATTACACGACTACCACACGGACACAATTGTATACGTACTTTTTTAACCAATCACGATTTTTTTATCGCTTTAAAGCGTGTAACATTGACACTATGTTATCAATACTTTTTGACATGCTGCAATAACGTAGTCTTATCGCACTGATACTAAATTGAATAAGTTACAAGAAGAGAAGGACTTGTCGTTAGAAAGCGATGTCTTCCAGAGAGTCATAAGATCATTTTGCTTTTAAATATACCTACTATGCAGAGACCAGAAATATCACTCAAGGAAAGGAAATGCCAACATAAAGAACATAAAGAGATATAAATAAATATAGTATGCTAGCTTCGGAAGCGAATCGCCAATGATTGATTCTCAGTTCTGTGCACACCGACACTTCCATGAAGCCGGCACCGGCACATTCATATCATGATCTTCAAACTAGGTACCAATGAAAACAATTACTGTCGTTTTTTCGGACTTTTAAATAAAGATGTTACATCCATGGCAATAACATACATGGAGTTGACTATAATATGCACACAAATGACAACCTCCCAACGCGGCATCGCACATCGTCGCTAGCCTATAAAAGCCGAGTTTCATTTACGTCTTTAAGTATTCATTAAAATCCCGCACATATTAAATATTTGCAGGCCCAACGACGAGATGTTACGGTCGACGCTTCATCTATCGGGTAGGTCTGTGGACACCGCCTAGGGACGCTGAAAAAATATTAAATACCTAAGTGTTGTTCACTTAACGGCGGCGGCTTGTTTTAAACTCACAAAAACAGGTAAACAAAAACAGCACAGTGAAATCTCATTTCGCTCCAATTTGGAGTACGCCAACTAGGGAGGTGAAGTACTAGTATCACAGCCAAAATAACGTTGCTTTGTTGTTATGTGGGTTTACTACAAATATGAATGAATACATATCTGGGAGATGACATTACATATATCGACCTAATCCCACGGTAAGGTCGATTAAGGCGCATGTGGGTATCTATTAAACGATGATACCTATATGTCCTATATGTATGTATTTATAGAATAGACCGATACACATACAGTGTGGCCAAAAAAATAAGTACATTCCCGCTGCCAGATATGCCCCTTAGGAGTTTTTTTTTTAAATCAATTCAAGTTTCAGAAGTAGTACCTAGTTCTAAATAATAAGTTATAGTAGCACGTAGTATATACGTATTTAAAAATAATATCTCTTCTGAAACTTACACTTACACCTCCTAGGGGACCTAAAACCTCACAGGCAACAGGAATCCACTTAAGTTTTGGTCACCTTGTTGATACTTACGGCAATATACAGAAAGCACCCATGAGTCCCGTGACGAAGGGACAAATATTTTTCTGATCATCTCTTTGCCCTCACCGGTATTCGAACCCGGGACCTCCAGCTTCGCAGGCAGCCATTACCGACTGAGCTACGGAGATCATCACAAAATAGTTAAAAATCTAGGTGATATTATTCAAGTAGCCAGTGACATGATTTGCTCAGAAATCAGAATCAACGGGCCAGAATTAAACGCGTCAGAAATACCCTTACCATTTAGTCATAATCATCTTCATCATCAGACTAGAATGGGAATAGGCAGACACGAATTGCAATGGGCAGGAGATTGATTGAGAAATCCTATCTATTAGACAATCATAGATAGTGCTGTAGTGAAGTCACAAAGAAGCACTTATCAGTTATTTCAGTGTTCATTTTCTTCATTTTTTCCAAATTTGTTCCAAATCGGCCTCATGGTTCGAGTAAAGGGAACTTCCAGCGGAGTTGGCTCAAATACATACTGAGAAGTGTTCTTCTTTCAAAAGCCAATCTAGGCACGGCCTTCAAAATTTATAATAATATTCCACAAACCATCAGAGACTTGGGCCAACAACAGTTTCAGGATATGTTATTTGATTTATTTGGTAGGTACTTAAGAAAGCGTACTACTCAATAATTGAATTTATGTCTGATATATCATTACAAGCACGATTATAGATAATTAGAATTGACCAATTTCACGATGGTAATAATTTAATGTATTTAATAATTTAACTGTTCCGCAAGTAAAGATATATACGTCAATATTTATAGTCACAATTTTATTAATGTCTAGAGAATCGAGAATCTTATAGGCCTGGAAATAATCTTTTCATGTCCAATTCTTTATTTGCCTCAATACATTCCCGATCGGCCATCCTGTTCAACACTTTGATTAACGTTACGGAAATCGATTGAGAAACTACCTGTGGGATATCATAGTCAGTGTAAATTCCTTTTCACTTGGCTTAATGGCCAAAATGGCCTCAATTTATAAATAATAAATATTAGATGTCATATACCAAAGAAAAACGACCAAGATCACCTATGTCCGAGGTGGGGATCGAACCCACGTACTCAGCTTTCGCGGCTGATGCCTGTACCCCTCGGCCACTCGGTCTTTGGCCTCAATTTGTTCCAAATCGGCCTCATGGTACGGGCAAAGGGCGTCCAGCGGAGTTTGCTCGCCTAACGAGCAACGCCTAATTACTGCAAATCCGCTGTATATTATAATCAAGAGCGTTATATGTCAATATAATAGTCAAACGCAATTTTATTAATGCTTAATAGAAATGTTACTTACACACATGTAAGTAAGTTTCTCAATCGATTTTCTAAACATTCAGCTGTTAATGACAGCAAGTGAAGTAACTTTTCATGTTTAACAGAAAATGGTGTCAATGTTTGTTTTTCAAATCGGCCTTATGGTGCCTGCTACTTTGATGGATCATATCATCAGCATGAGAATATATCAAGAAATCGATGGTCGGTGAAGGTACTTTCACATTTAATTAAAAATGGCGTCAATTTGATTAACTATGACTTAAAACGGGATATTTATCATGTAAATTGGAGTTATTGAGTACCCTATATTACGTCACTGTTGCAAATGCCACATTCACTGTATAACTGACGAACGGCGAGATTCAGCGGCCCTACCGCGAACTTACAAATCCGCAAATTTCGAGAAGTTGTCTCTCTCACTCTAATTATGCCTTCGTTGGAGTACTTGGAGTGACAGAGAAAAATCCTCGACATTTGCGAATTTCGATTTTCGCGTTAGTAGCCCAATTGTGGTCTACCCACACACCCGTTTCCCGTTAAAAGCTTATATTGGCCTCAACTTTTTTCAAATCGGCCTTATGGTACGGGCAAAGGGCGTCCAGCGGAGTATGCTCTAAATGTTTGTATGAAACATTCTTTTTTGGTTACCAAAAATTTATAGGAATCTCATCACATTTTGGGAAATGTGATGGAACTGGCTCAGCATGACTCTACCAGTCTACGAATTTCTATCAATATCGAAGACGCGATCCAAATGTACAAGCTTTTTGAGAGTTGCTCTTTAATTCAAAACGGCCTCAATTTGTTCCAAATCGGCCTCACGGTACGGGCAAAGGGCGTCCAGCGGAGTTTGCTCGGCTAACGAGCAGCGCCTAATTACTGCAAATCCGCTGTCTATTATAATCAAGTGCTTTGAGCGGCTCTTTACATTTTGTTTAATTAGCTTGGGCCACTCCACTGGATGCAGGCAGATTTATCGTATATTATATGAAAATATATACATTATACAGAGTGTTTGTGTTGAGTGGGATAGTATGGAGAAATCGGAAACTGTAGAAGAAATAGGGAAGCTGTCTAAGGAAACATTAAGTTTTTTTTTTGAGAAAACAATTTTGGCATAGTCAAAATTTTGGTCAAGTGTGAGTTAATAATAGTTAATAATGTTGTTTTTTTTGACGCACTTCGACGTTTTTCAGGCGTAGACAATTTTATTGTATCGGCTGAAAAAAAATCTGAACAGCAAAAGTTAGTCAAATTCAACTCACACTTGACCAAAATTTTGACTATAGGTAGGTACCAACATAATTTTCTCAAAAAAATACCTAATGTCTTGTGTATCTTCCATAGTTTTCGATTTCCCCATACTGTCCCACTTAAAAAAACACTCTGTATATTGAAACATAAGGAGTATCATCATCATCAGCCTATCTCAGTCCACTGCTGGACGTAGGCATCTCCTATTAGCAATGCGGATAGACGCACGAGGTAAATGCCCATAATCACCACGCTGGGCAAGCAGATTGGCGATCGCAGTAATGTGTCCACTAAGATGACGCTGGTGCCCATTGTCAATCTTCTATCAAATAATGGTCAGAGACACTTCGAGTTCTTATAAAGGTGCTTTTAGACCAAACGAGCATTCGCACATCCTATCGTTCGTTACACAAAACGTGATTCGTCGAAATTCGTTGGTTTCGTAGAGTGGGGGATTGAATGAGCGAATGCCCCTGTGGTCTAAATGGACCTTTACGAGTAAACATTTCACTAACACTTTCGCCTCCGGTACTGTTTCACTAAGTGCTAACACTATGCCAATTGAAATTAATTATCTGATAGAACTCCTGTGCCAGTGACACGCATCTGTGACGGAAAAGATTGTACTCCAATGCCGGCGACACAGCACCTGTGTCAAAAAGGTTCGTATTATGTGTCACTGGCATAGGAGAAAGAATTTGATATTTATGCTAGTGGCATAAGATAAGAAGTGTCACTGGCATAGGAGTCAGATTTTGTTCAGTTGCTGTGTCACCGGCGTCGAACGTGTTAATTGAACACCGGTAGCGTTTGCAATCCCCTTTTTTCTTAATTTTCACTATGATAATAATAGTCGCCATAAGATATGTAGTTATATCGGAGTGGCCACGGTGCTCAAAAATATCTATACATGCACTCTAAAGCTAATCTTCCATAACACAAATGTACGTAAATACAAAACCAATAACAAATGATCATTTGATAAACTCTCCGAGAATAAATGATGCAAATATTTGTTCCTGAGTTATGGAAAACAAGTAATTTATTTTCGATCGAGAATTTATCAAATTACGCACCGTTTGAATATAAATCTGTACTTTGATAAATATGCGCTTCGATATTTGCCAATTAGGTACCTACCTTATCTTGGTAGTGATGTCCAGTTGCCGAGCCATGAGTTGGCAACTATCGATTACGTATAGGTAATTTCACCAGAGTTGAGGTGAATTATTACACACACATCCAAATGAAGTACTAATTACAAAAAATGTAGTGAATGAATGAATGATTGCGTCAAAATATTGAAGCAAATCCCTTGAACAAACTTTTTGGTCAATCTTACAGTTGCAATTGGCTTCGCTGTCAGTACGAGAAAGAACACTAATTTCAAATTCCCTGTGTGTTTATATGACATGTTGATGAGTGCGTGACTTCAACTCTCGTGGAACGATCT
>JALPQI010018042.1:0-25826 GCA_025490895.1 Thaumatotibia leucotreta
ACCCCAACAATTGAGTGATATACCGCCGAAACGCGGAGTACAATCACGTACAATTGTACTGTCATAAGATTGCAGTAACGTCACAATGCCATGACGCAATTGGTACTTTCACTAAAGCGGGTGTCTCTTGCCTAGTGCATCTAAATAAATTACTGCATAACAAATTGGCTGCCTTTTGTAGCGCCATAAAATAGACTATTGAAGACGGACTTAAAGCTATAAGTATTCATTACCAGTGTAAATTGAATGTTTACAATGATGGTGCAATAAAATTAAAAAGAGAAGTTAATTTACGAGTTTTAACCCTTTTCAAGCGTTCACGAACATTACTCTTTATTTTCGGAGTTGTGATTTTAAACTAACAGCATATTAAGAGTTCAATTTTAAACTAATCAGGTATATTGTCAGCCTCCGTAGCCTAGTTGGTAGTGACCCTGCCTACGAAGCTGTAGATTCCGGGGTCGAATCCCGGCGAGGGCATTATTTGTGTATATTTATCACAAATATTTGTTCCTTGGTCGTGGCTGTGTATGTATTTAAGTATCTATTTGCTACTATCTATTACCTATATATGTCGTCGTGGTACCCACATCACAAGCTTTAATTGAGCTTACCGTGGATCTAGGTCTATTTGTGTAAGATGTCCCAAGATATTTATTTTTTAAAAACTTAAAGAATTTCAATGTTAAAGAAAACTGTTCGAATGGTGAATTTAATTAACCTAGGTACTTATAGATAGCATACGTTAGCGTCAAACAGTTTATTCAAACTTTCACGGCTATTTCATAAACTCAAACTAAATTGTAACGGAGCAAAGCTACTAAATTTAAGAGTCTGTTTCACCATTCTCGACTTAACCTATACTACCCTGTTTGGTTAGGTATTTAAAAAAAGGTAAACAATCTTGCAGTATCTTTTTATTGAAAACTACGAGTAGAAAATAAGTTTTAGCAAATATACATAATATAACAAGGAAATACAGTGATTTACATTGTTTTGATTCATTAAGTGGCTAGTTTGGGTTTTTAAATGCATTTTTCAATAAAAAGATACTGCAAGATTGTTTATCTTGTTTTAAATACCTTTTTTAAAAACCAAACAGAGTATAATTGGTAAGCTAAGCTTAAGGTTAGTCTAAGCTATTTTTTAGCGGGTCGCGGCTGATGCCATAGTAAAAAATTCTGTATAATAAATGTTGATAATATTTTCTTCGGTTACCGCGATAATAAAACTATTTAAACGGATTATAGTCCACACATAGAGCACGAACCTTGTAAAGAGTTCGAAACGTCGGAATGTAGTTAAATAATTAATATACGCGATATAATCAGTTTAAATGTTGATATTTAAATACGTAGAAAACAGCCATACTTACTTAACTAAGAAACAAATAGAAAACTTAGAGGCAGAAATGACTTGGTTCTGCCGCAGAAACAACAACGAGTAGCTACGTTCATTACAATATATTTTAGCAAATATTTGTATTGTATTGTACGTAAAACAATTTCAAGAAAATGCATAGTTTAGTAGATTTTGGCTTTGCAATAAATAAGATTGATTGCACAACGTCTTTACTTAGGGTTTGACATTTTTATTATTTCATTTGCATATGATAATAATTTCTCACTTTCATCAGTGTCCGCATCGTCTCGCTTTCATATTTCAACGTTTTTTAATTTATATTCACGACTCTGCGTTTTATTATATAAAGTAAAAGTGTTTGAACTAAGGTATTCGTAGCTCATCATGTGTTTTAATTAAGACAATAACTATTGTATTGTATGGTATCAGACCTTGAATTATTTTAGAGCAACCATATTTTACGATGCTATGCTATGCTTTGCTAGGCAACTAATAATCTCGCACACTCCTATAAGTTATGCTGAGCAACATTTAGTATGGAACCAACCCTGACATCGATTTTTTTTCGCGATTTCCCATACTAACACTTGTTCTGTATGACTTATAGCTATATACAGTGTGTACGAGATTATTAGTGACTCCGGAAACACACTGTTTTTATTATGTAACTACCAATTATTATAGGATTTTATAAATTAAATCTCCTATGAAAGACAATATGCTAATAGTACTTACACATAAACGTAATACCTGAGTCGCTTAATTATTTTTTCTTAATTTTCAGGTTACGAAGAAATCTACACGATATCGCAGCTGTCTCCAAAATCAGCAGACATCGAACTACCAGAGGACACCGTCCTCCACACCACACACTCAGATAATCTAGGCTTCAGGATAGAACCCAGCCTAGCTAGGTACGATGACCTAGATGACCTAGCGCCAGAAGACATAGTCACTGACGAAGAGACAGAAAAACATATCATTGTAGCTAGATCTGCAGATCCTAATGATAGAGAATCTAGATCAATAAACTTCGATGAAATACCATCATCGAACAACGAAATAGACAACGAATTAGAACTACACAATAAAAGAAAATACTATGACATACATCCAACGAAAACCACTGGATTCAGTCATGAAAATGAAGTGCTAATGTCCTCTGAGTTGGGGGACAAATTCGAGTTTAATTTTCCGGGGGAAGCCAGGAGGGCTCCAAAGGCCAGGGCGTTGCCTCCTTTGGGGCCCAGAATACGGCCTACTGCCGTGCAGCCGATGTATGCCACCCTTAACCCTAACGAGGGAAGACAGAACACAGAAATCCAGAACATTATAACTGGAATAGTCAAGCTTTTGAATGGAAACGTCAATGTGCAAGCCAATACGCAGCTGCTCAGACCAGGCAGACCCATGAATTCTAGGATCAATAATAGAGGTCCACCTCGAATCTCCGATGTGCCACCTTTACCAGACTTTGATAAACCAATCACCCCTCCTACTCATACTTTTCATCCCACCAAAACACCTCCGCCTTACCCCTTCGATAGACCTCATCATGGTGTTAATTTGCCTGAACAAATTGTACCACCACTGAACCCTCACAGACCAGGGTTCCACAGACCCAACATTCCACCTTGGCAGCGGCCTAGACCTAGGCCACCTAACATGCCAAGTAGGAGACCCAACCCTGGTCTACCTATGTACAAACCAATACCACCTCCAATGCCTGTTGACATACCAAACTTGGACGAAGAAGAAGAAGCAGATAACGAAACTAATCATGATAACCATCTCGTCCCAGATGATAAAGAGACAGTACCATTAGTCAATCTACCTGTTTCAAATACCACAGAAGAAAACGAGAAAGAAGAAAACAAATTAACCACAGCCCCTGAAACTACAAGCAGTACAACAACCACTACATCAACTACAACAGAACAAACAACAACATCCACAACAGAAAAAACTACAACAGAACCACCGAAAACTACAACAGAAAAACCCAAAACCACAACAGAAAAACCCAAAACCACAACTGAGAAAGCGAAAACCACAACAGAAACAAAAACAACAACAGAAAAACCAAAAACAACAACAGAACGGAAACCTACAACCGAAAAAGCAAAAACTACAACAGAAACCAAAACAACAACGGAGAAGGCTAAAATAGAAAAGAAACCGGAAAAGAAGAAGGAACCATTTAACGCAGATAAGAAAGACAAATACAAGATTGATGAGAAACCTGGGAATAAGACAAAGATTGAGACTATTATAGATATCATAGAATCTTCAATAGAAGAGTATAAGGCTTCAGAAGCGGCCAGTGCGACTCCAACAAAAGGTTTGATGTCTCATGCACCGACAGTCAGCATTCCTGAAAGTCCACACAGCGTTGTGAAGACATCTTCTATCAATGCTCAACCTTTGCCATGTAAGTACATTTTCGATGCTTGAAAAATACCGCTTGATACGTGACATCTGAAACATACGTGTATTTTTAGGGTTTACTACCTAAAGAAAAGAGTAAAAACCATACCCTATTGTTAAGATATCGATGGCCGTCCGTCTGTCAGAAACCTAAAGAACCACAACGAATGTATTTCTGTAGCCGCACAACAACTAAAAAATTAAATATAAATAAATAATAAAGTCTGTATAGGTATTTAAGAGAGTTCCCATACAAGGAACGCGTTTATGCCATTTTTTTGCACAATATCATAAAATAGCAACAGATTTTTAAACACTTAAAATATTAAACAAATACTCAGTGGTATTGTTACTCTAATAAAAAATAATAAAATAAATATTTAACGAGAGCTTCCATACAGAAAACTAATTTTATTGTATGAAAGTGAAGACTACTTTCCTAACATTTAGTTAATATGTCATCAACTATAAAGAAATAGAGACAATTTTCATGGATCGGTCTCACGACATTTATTTAATTGTTGTTGATTTCACACTTTCGTTGTGCCCGACATTCTGTTTCCTACAATTAGTAAAACAATGTTACGACATAAAGCATTAGCAACGGTAAATTACATTTGGATTTCGTTAAATGTCGAAGTAATAATTTTTTGTATTAATATGTAAACAGGACTACTTTTTTTATTTGATTCAAAATAAATATTCTTACCTAGATCAAATCGGAGGTTCATTCCTCGGATCGTAGGCTTTAGGAAATACTTTTCCTATTCTCTGTTATTTCAAAATAATATTAAAATTCAAAACTTTATCAAACTTATCGAGCTGAAATTTAGTAAATTAAAAAAGCAAGAATTACATCAATATTTATGGCAAATCTCTGTTCATATCAAAATCTAGAATATATCTAATATTTGGGTGTAATGATATCAATGTTTTTATGGTTTTTTTAATACGTTTCCTGTGCGTGCATCAAATGTACATGTGATGCATGTATTTGAAGGCATTGATGATACGTGAATACAGCAGATATGATGCATGATTCTATTTAAATATAAGGACAATTAGAAATTTGCATTTGCACTTACCAGCACGTATCAGCTGTAAATAATGATACTTTGATATCAGCGGACTTTGAATATTGTTGCCAGTATGCTTAGCACATGATTGGTATATCAGAATGTCGCCGCGATATAGATTTTCCATCTTTTACTAAATATATGAATAAAAGAGCGATGGATAGTCTATCTCACGGCGACACTACCTATTGTCGCACTAATCCTGTGTTATAAGCCTATAGGTTATGCTTGTATTTGTTTTGCGAGAATTCGCACGTGATATTTCTGATTTTAGCTACACATGAAACGTGTTAAATTGTATTATGCCGCCGCAAGTTCTGCTAAAGTTTTGCTTCCATTGTCCGATCACTACTAAAATCTTACCTTAACAGTTTGCCGGAAGCCATCAGGTGTCAAACTAACAAACACAAATTTAAGAGGCTTTTGAAAACACATCTCCTTAATTTGCCATGTCAATAATATAGCTTATAATTAATTTAATGTCATAACACCTTTCCAGAACTAATGATATTATGTAACTAAAAAGAGACTGGGATCCTACAGTCAAACTCTGAAGAGTTTTGTAGGACAATTACTATTTTCTAAGATTGTAATCCACATGTACGGTCGAGGAATTTAATTTCTTACCCATTTCGTACCTTGTCATAGTAGCTATAATATGACAGTCCTAGCAGCTTTCATTCACTCACTGTCATCTCATTCGGTCATTGTGACAAGGTACGAAATGGGTAGGAAATTAAATTCCTCGACTGTACTATTAATAAATAATAATAGTAAAAAAACCGTCTTCCGTAGCTTCTCAACCCCCATACCCCCCATACCGTCGTCCCGGCATCGTCCTGGACGACCCCGACTTCAAGCCGGCGGGCAGCCGCCGCGACGCGGCCGTGCTGACGGCGCCCGCGCAGGGCTACGGCGAGATCTTCGACGTCACAGTCTCCGCTATACAGGGGGAGAAGGGCGCTTCTGGTGAGTGTAGTGACGTACTCATTATACCGTCCCGGCTTCGTGCCGGACCCCGACTTCAAGCCGGCGGGCAGCCGCCGCGACGCGGCCGTGCTGACGGCGCCCGCGCAGGGCTACGGCGAGATCTTCGACGTCACAGTCTCCGCTATACAGGGGGAGAAGGGCGCTTCTGGTGAGTCTAGTCACGTACTCATTATAGTATTTTATGCAACCCTTGTTTCAGAGAGGTCAAAAAAGGTGAGTGGCGTGGGTAACAATTTGAGGCGAACCGAAATATTACATTGTGCATCAAGGAGGTAAATACAGAATTACTAACGAGAGTGTTAGAAGCTCGACGCCGTTAGACGGAGGGCTTTTATGACTCGAGTTAGTATCGTGATGCATACAATGTTTTTCATCACACTTGCCGACAAAAAATTAGTTTAAAGACATAATATTATTAAATGAGGTCAGTACCTCATTTAATAATATTATGTCTTTACATTTCTATTACTCCCTAGAGAATTTCACTTTTCTATTACTCCCGCTACGCGCGCAAACAATGACGCGCTTAGACAGCAAGTGTGATGAAATAGTTATTTGTTATACAAGGGTGCAAAGTTGTATTTTACCCGCGAGTATGAAATTGAAACACGAGCAAGCGAAAGGATTCTGTAGTTGAACCACGAGCGAAGCGAGTGGTTCTAAAATAGAATCCTGAGCGCAGCGAGTGTTTTAACATACGAGAAGGTACTGGTGAGTGTAGTGACGTACTCATTATACCGTCCCGGCTTCGTGCCGGACCCCGACTTCAAGCCGGCGGGCAGCCGCCGCGACGCGGCCGTGCTGACGGCGCCCGCGCAGGGCTACGGCGAGATCTTCGACGTCACAGTCTCCGCTATACAGGGGGAGAAGGGCGCTTCTGGTGAGTGTAGTGACGTACTCATTATACCGTCCCGGCTTCGTGCCGGACCCCGACTTCAAGCCGGCGGGCAGCCGCCGCGACGCGGCCGTGCTGACGGCGCCCGCGCAGGGCTACGGCGAGATTTTCGACGTCACAGTCTCCGCTATACAGGGGGAGAAGGGCGCTTCTGGTGAGTGTAGTCACGTACTCATTATAGTATTTGCAACCCTTGTTTCAGAGAGATCAAAAAAGGTGAGTGGCGTGGGTAACAATTTGAGGCGAACCGAAATATTACATTGTGCATCAAGGAGGTAAGTACGGAATTACTAACGAGAGTGTCAGAAGCCCGACGCCGTTAGGCGGAGGGCTTTTATGACTCGAGTTAGTATCGTGATGCATACAATGTTTTTCATCACACTTGCCGACAAAAAATTAGTTTTAAGACATAATATTATTAAATGACGTACTAACATTTCTATTACTCCCTAGAG
Source organism: Thaumatotibia leucotreta (assembly GCA_025490895.1). Taxonomy (NCBI): domain Eukaryota; kingdom Metazoa; phylum Arthropoda; class Insecta; order Lepidoptera; family Tortricidae; genus Thaumatotibia; species Thaumatotibia leucotreta. Next base: position 7,206 of record JALPQI010018042.1, read on the forward strand.
AATTCCACTTTTCTATTACTCCCGCTACGCACGCAAGCAATGGCGCGCTTAGACAGCAAGTGTGATGAAATAGTACATTGTGCATCAAGGGAGGTAAGTACGGAATTACTAACGAGAGTGTTAGAAGCCCGACGCCGTTAGGCGGAGGGCTTTTATGACTCGAGTTAGTATTCCGCTTACCGACCGTGATGCATACAATGTTTTTCATCACACTTGCCGACAAAAAAATAAGTTTTAAGACATAATATTATTAAATAACGTACTGACATTTCTATTACTCCCTAGGGAATTTCACTTTTCTATTACTCCCGCTACGCGCGCAAGCAATGGCGTGCTTAGACAGCAAGTGTGATGAAAAATATTATTAAATGACGTACTGACATTTCTATTACTCCCTAGAGAATTTCACTTTTCTATTACTCCCGCTACGCACGCAAGCAATGGTGCGCTTAGACAGCAAGTGTGATGAAATAGTTATTTATTATACAAGGGTGCAAAGTTGTATTTTACCCGCGAGTATGAAATTGAAACACGAGCAAGCGAAAGGATTCTATAGTTGAACCACGAGCGAAGCGAGTGGTTCTAAAATAGAATCCTGAGCGCAGCGAGCGTTTTAACATACGAGAAGGTACTGGTGAGTGTAGTGACGTACTCATTATACCGTCCCGGCTTCGTGCCGGACCCCGACTTCAAGCCGGCGGGCAGCCGCCGCGACGCGGCCGTGCTGACGGCGCCCGCGCAGGGCTACGGCGAGATCTTCGACGTCACCGTGTCTGCTATACAGGGGGAGAAGGGCGCTTCTGGTGAGTTTTTTTTTTTTTTTTTTTTTTTAATTGCGCTATTTTTTTTTTCGAAACCAGTCCTCGCGAATCGTACGGGCGGCTGGCTTCAGAAGGCCAGTAAAAACTATATAGCTAAAGGTAAAATTTAAACTTCAACATAAAATACATGATTAATGATAATAATGATACGTGATAGTTAATGTAGATGGTTAATGAATACGTTTGTGTCTATGTATCGTTGAACTTTTTAAGACTGTTAATAATGAATGTGGTGAATTTGCAAAATGATGTTACTGCAGATTTTTTTTTGTAATGACATCTTGAAGGTTGTGTGGGTCAATTTTGAAGTTATGGCAGATGATTTCATGATCGAGACGAGGGTTGGTGAATTTAGGACAATGTCTGAGGAGGTGATCAATGGATTGTGGAGTGGTTGCGTCGCACGGGCAAAATGGGTCAGGAGTGATTTTAAAACGATGGAGGTATGTTTTGTGATATCCGTGACCGGTGAGAATTTGGGTTAGGTGGAAAGTTATGGTGGTCTTGTTTTTGAAGTCGTGGATGTTGTTAAGGGTAGGCAGCCAGTTGAGTCTGGTGAGTGTAGTGACGTACTCATTATACCGTCCCGGCTTCGTGCCGGACCCCGACTTCAAGCCGGCGGGCAGCCGCCGCGACGCGGCCGTGCTGACGGCGCCCGCGCAGGGCTACGGCGAGATTTTCGACGTCACAGTCTCCGCTATACAGGGGGAGAAGGGCGCTTCTGGTGAGTCTAGTCACGTACTCATTATAGTATTTGCAACCCTTGTTTAAGAGAGGTCAAAAAAGGTGAGTGGCGTGGGTAGCAATTTGAGGGGAACCGAAATTAGTACATTGTGCATCAAGGGAGGTAAGTACAGAATTACTAACGAGAGTGTCAGAAGCCTGACGCCGTTAGTCGGAGGGCCTTTATGACTCGAGTTAGTATCGTGATGCATACAATGTTTTTCATCACACTTGCCGACAAAAAAAATTGTTTTAAGACATAATATTATTAAATGAGGTACTGACATTTCTATTACTCCCTAGAGAATTTCACTTTTCTATTACTCCCGCTACGCACGCAAGCAATGGCGCGCTTAGACAGCAAGTGTGATGAAATGTATTTTATGCAACCCTTGTCTAAGAGAGGTCAAAAAAAGTGAGTAACGTGGGTAACAATTTGAGGCGAAGCCGATAATTGTTATTAAAGAAGCCACGAGCATTTTTTTACTCAGTTAAACAATGTTACATAGAATACTTTTTGTACGACCTCATACTTATTATGAAATAAAATTGTAATTTTGAAAAATATTCTTAGTCAAACCATTTCCTTTTATGGTCAAACACATTTTTATTAATCATCAAGGTCGGGCGGGAGACGTCAAAATTAAAAAAGAAAGCTTCTCTATGGTTTACTATTCATCAGAAATGACATTTAAAATTAGGTTGGCAGCCATGTATTTCATTACGGCTTGTATACACGAGATGTCTTAAATCCCAAAAACGCACTGCGTGTTTGCCCGAATGCGTTTATAGGGAACAGACAATATAGACTTGTCTTGACATCTTTAAGGTAGGAGCTCAAAGGTGTGTTTACGACCCTATAAATGACAAATAAAAGTACGGGAGTAAAAAAAAATACATGGCAGCACCAACTCTCTCGCTATAACAGAAAACCAAAAGGTATTGAGATAGAAGGTGTGCATTCATGTATTGCTTGCCCTTAGAGTATGGTCAAAGGCGCCTAGCCTTGTAAGGGATTGCGTATAGGAGAAATTTGACTGGTGGTTGCCAAGACCGAGTGGCCGAGCGATACAGGCATCAGACGCGAAAGCGGAGTACCTGGGATCGATCCCCACCTGGGACGTTGCTGATCTTGGTCTATTTTTCTTTGGTGCATCTAATATTCATATTTCATTAAAGTCAAGTTAGATAAAGACCCGTTTCACCATACATTTGTCCAAATCAGAAATTATAAAGACAATCCGTATCTCGATCTAAGTAATTTTACGAAGATCAAACTAATAGTCTAATCCCACAATGTCGTAACAGATGTGCTTACCATAGAAAAAATCAACTGCGAAAGAAGTTGTCACGGGATTCGAACCCGCTTCCTCTGGATTGCCAGTCCAACGTGCTTCCAATTACACCAGACGACCTTCCGTCGATCACAGCGAATTTAGTCAATGGTATTGTGAAGCTAATCACTAGCGACATCTGTACTTAATGTTTCGAAGGTACTGCAACCTTAAGCCACTCAAAGAGACGTGTGTCTACCACAATCGTCCGCATAATAGTCTAGTCATTTAATTCTCTCTCCAGTTCACATCGAGAACGTCAACCTACTCTCAGGCCACGGCGAAGATGACATCATCGTGTCTCCATCTGGCGAGCAGGGCTTCGTCTCCATCGATGGCAAGAGGACGTATCTAAACCTCTTCGATACTTCAAGCCCTCATGGAGACGTGCAGCCCACTAGGGTGCAGAATATACATCATTCTGGTGAGATTAATTGTCAATTCTATCATCCATCATTATTACTTCAGAAGAAAAAGTTTCATTTTCATTAAACTCTCATCTTACATAGCAATAGGGTAGCACAGTTTCAAATTTTATGTAATAATCATCTTGTACTTATACGTTGGGCACTGGTGAATTTGCTCTCCTTTTCTGTCAAAGCTTCGTAGCTTTGCCAAAAAAGGAGACTAAATTCATAAAATTATACATTTTAGAGGTCGTCGTCTAAAATGTATAATTTCATGCTATATTATGTTAAATGCAGTCAAAGTAAAATATATATATGCATAGAGAGACTATCATCAAATGATAAGTACTATGTTTGGATATGAATGCTTGTTACTTGAATTTGTTATAACAGTTTTTCTCAATTTACACCCCAACAACTACCTACTTTCAGGCCTACTACCGCGAACTTCAAATTTCGAGGAATTTTATCTGTCACTTCACCAAAGGCATCATTACAGTGATAGGCAAATCCTCGCAATCTGCAGATTTCGAAGTTTGCAGGATATTCGACCTATTAGGTTTTAAGATTAACATAATCTTTTCAGCGCCGCCTCCTTCGTTGAACCACCCGAGCCATCCCAGCTCGCACCCCCACCCAGCAGTGGGCACCGGCATCGCCGTCCCAGCGGACCCTGAGCCAGTTCCTCCGAGGAGACCAGCGTACCGACCACGGCCGCGTCCACAACCCCCAGTCAGGTATGTCTCAAACACCCCAGCCCATGTCTAGCAGTGGGCATGGAAATCGCCGTCCCAACAGCCAAAGTCAGTTTCTCCGAGGAGACCAGCATTGGGCACAACCCCCAGTCAGGTCTGTCTCAAGCACCCTTTAGTAAACCACCCTAGCCCATCCCCAGCAGTGGGCACCGGCATCGCCGTCCCAGCGGACCCTGAGCCAGTTCCTCCACGGAGACCAACGTACCGACCACGGCCGCGTCCACAACCCCCAGTCAGGTCTGTGTCACTTCACAGAACCACCCCAGACCATGCCCTGCAGTCGGCACCGGCATCTCCGTTCCAGAATACACTGAGCCTCAACTACGAAGACCAACGTACCGATCACGTCTATTAACACAATCTACAGTCAGCAGTGTTATTCACTAAGGAAACCGCCTTGCTGTCAGCACTGTGTCAGTGCTGCGGCAGCGTCGAGCCTAAAAATGGTATTCACTAATGTACTTTAAACGACACTAGTGCTCGGCGACGAATGCGGCGTGAGCTGGAACTACATTGCGTCGAAAGTTTGACGTTTAATGTATGAACTTCGTATTCTCTAACGAAAAACAGCGACGAACTCGCCCACAACCTCGCTCACAGCCTCGATTCCTAATGTCAAATCAAACAGCTAGGATTTTAGACAAGGCTGTCTCGACATCGAGCTCGTTGACGAACGCAGCGTCGAATGTGTCAATAAGAGAATAGGATAGCTGGTTTGTCTACAGTATACCTTTCAGTGAACCATCCCAGCCGTGGCTACCGGCTTCGCCGTCCCAGCGGATCCCTCCACCCCGGAAACCAGCGTACCGCCTACGACTAGGGTTGCCACCCGTACTATAATATATAGCATCGTACTATATTTTACTCGAATGTACTATATAATATACAAAATCAATATAGTAAAATACTATATTTTTATTACATCTTCAGCGGCTTTAATTTAGTGAGTGTTTGGAATTTCGAAACGGAACGAATTGACCGAATTCGCGCCAACTAAACTTTGACTCTCAATCTGACACTGACAAGTTAAATAGGTGTACTACTTGTATTTTTTATACTCACTTTCCCTGTAAGTACTATATTTTTTAACATTTTCATTAAAATACTATTTTGCCTTAAAATAAATAAATAAATAAATAAATATCTTGGGACATCTTACACAAATCAACCTAGTCCTACGGTAAGCTCAATTAAGGCTTGTGATGTGGGTACCAGGCGACGATATATATAATAGATAGATACTTAAATACACAAACAACCATGACCAAGGAACAAATATTTGTGATAAATAAATACACAAATAATGCCCTCGCCGGGATTCGAACCCGGAACCTCCAGCTTCGTAGGCAGGGTCACTACCAACTAGGCTACGGAGGCTGGCAACTCTACCTACGACCACAATCCATCGTTAGGTATGTCTACAGCACCGTTCAGTGAACCACCAGAGCCCATACCCAGCAGCGGGCATCGGTTTCACGGTCCTAGCGGATCCTGAGACCTCCACCCCGGAAACCAGCATACAATCTAGTCAGGTCTAGGCTCTATAATCTAGTGAGATCTGTCTTTACAAACTACAATAGAGATTATTAGACCTCCACTAGTAAATTAAAAAAAGCCTTATATTTCTTACAAAACAGTTGAGTGACAGGTGTTTACATTTTCTTATTTCTATTCATATTGAAATGTTTCTCTGCAATTAACTGTAAAAATTACATTCTTAAAATGTAACACTAATATATAAAAAAAAGTAAATAAGTAAGAACCCCTCGCTTCTCGAAGGTCTAGTGATTTCCATTCGTTTCTGTCGTTTGCTTTGTGCATCCATTGATCACCAGGATGCAATGCAAGATGCCAGTCAAGACTAGTAAATTACTAACTATAGTAAAAACCAAGTAGAGGGCACGGGCATCACTGTTTTAGCTGACTTGGAACCAGACTCGCAAAGACCAGCATACATGAACGTTATTTAGATTTTTATGTAAGCTGAAATTGAGATGAGACATTTATCAGTCTTTGCTTGGTTTGAAGAAAACAGTGCCGAATTCATATTCGGCACTGTTTTTTTGTATAGAGCTCATGCTCTATGTACCTTTTTGAAGTAAAGGCTGGTATAACATTTAAGTGAATGCCAATCGTTTGTTTTCAGGATCGACACGTGCATAGTCGGCGATGATTCCACGTGTGATCAGGCGCAGAATGAAAAGTGTAGGACTGAAGCGGGTAAGTCAAAGACTTAACAGTTAAGTAAAGACTGTATCCTAAATGTTGGGAGATAGTTTTCATCATATTAATTGAAAAACCCAATATCTCGTCACCCAACCCAAAAACTCTTCGTTATTAGATGGTTGATAACATGATCTTTCGTTAAGGCTGTCTCCGCTCTTAGTGCTTGGACTGATCTGGACTGATTGACCACCATCATCACCATCATCATCATCATCAGCTAATTGACGTCCACTGCTGGACATAGGCCTCCCCCAGAGAGTTCCACAAAGATCGGTCGTGACCACCAAATTGTGAATTATTCCATTAGACTTTGTAGCCATTTCACGGCCCAAAATCACGAAGATGATCTTGGTAGAAAACCAAGGCTTTGTGCTGTAATAGCATGTGTGACTATAACTTCTAATCAGTTTGGTCCAATTTAAGTTGTAGCTCTCTAGCTATATCAGAAAACCGAAAGGTTTTCGGATAGAAGGTTCATGCATGTACCTATTGTTTGCTCTTAGAGTATGGTCAAAGGCGTCTAGCCTTAAGTGATTGCGTATACCCGAGAAAATTGACTGATGATCTTAGCGGTACAGGCATCAGCCGCGAAAGCTGAGTACGCGGGCTCGTTTCCCACCTCGGACGTCGATGATCTTGGTTTATTTTCCTTTGGTATATGACATCTAATAATTATAATTTATGTGATCATACATATCTATAGTAAGTTGTACAATCCTCAGGTATATCCAGCTGTCAGTGCCGGCCGGGCTACGCTAGACGTACGCCGCGTGACCCGTGCCGCCGCGTCGTCTCTTTGGTTCTGAACCTGAGGGTCGACAGACTCTATGATAAGCCGGTATGTTTTACACTTTAGATCCATCGTGACCCTAGATAAGACAAGCCAGTGTGATGGATTCGTCATGTCTCTTGTCCCTTTTCTAGCTGTCTGAGCCACAGATGTCATACAGGGTGGGAAGGAGTATACCGACAGACTTTACCAATGCATTTTTGATAACAAAAGAAGTAAAAAAAAATATGTGACATGTCATTATCGAAAAAAAAAATATTTTTTTGGTTATTCCGTTTTTTGATATTTCGCTTTTTTTTGTACATGACCAGTAATAAATTGTAGGGAAATAATTTTTTTTCAGGGTTTTTGATATTTTTTTTTTGTTGAACATTTTTCTGAAACTTTTTCGTCATTTTCTCTAACTTTAATCAGTGTGTATGTCGAGATGAAAACTACTAGTGTAAGAATTTTAATCGTGCGGGCATTTTTCAGTGACTTGTGATGAAAATAGTTTTTTGAATAACATGTCATTATCTCTTAAACTAAGCCGAATCCAGAAAAGTTCATATGAAATTATAGCCTCGAAATGTGTTCAGGAATACACCTTTCAAGTTTGTCGGTATACTTACCAGCCACCCTGTATATACCATAGATCAAGCAAACGTATGTAGGTACTTAGCGTGTCAACGTCAAATGAACTCAGTAAAATCTACTGAGTTGTCCGTCTTTAATCGCAGCTTGTAGCTTTCGGGCGTCAAATTTTGTAAGTTGAAGTGAACAAAAACATTAATAATGCCTCCTTAAGTAACATTAATTGCAACAACACAAAAAAATATTAATACTCAAGGGCCTGAGACATATTTAAAATCATAGGCAAGTAACAACTTCAGTACAAAATCTGACACGCTCGGCCGCCATACAAATGAATGAACTTGTTTCTTCTATCCAAATCTAATTCTGTGGTTTGAGCATAGTCCTTTTAATGCCGAGTCTAAGAGTGGACCAACTCTATGACAAGCCCGTATGTTTTTTCACTTTAGATCTATCGTGACTCAAGTCTTCAATTATCTTGCTGGAGTGAATACGTCTCTAGTGCTGAACACGAGGGTGGATAGTAAGAGAAGCCAGTGTGATGGATTCGTCATGTCTCTTGTCCCTTTTCTAGCTGTCTGAGCATAGTCCCTTTAATACTGTCTGAGGGTGAACCGACTCTATAACAAGCCGGTATGTGTTCAACTTTATTTATCATGCCGTTAGTCTACTGTATGTCATATTTTAGATCTTAGATAGAACATACCCTATTAACCCTAGTCTCTTCTCTAGTTACCCTGAGTTAACAACTGTGTTGTGATAGTAGATCATCTATGTGACTGATGTCGGAAACATTGTGCTTTTAGTCTCATTTCAATTCAGCAGTCTGAGCAGCCATGTAATTCGTTCTATTGTTTTTAAATCTGGTGGTTCTGGTGGTGGTTTTGCTGGTGGTAGAACCTCGTGCAAGGTCCGCCCGGATAGCTACCACCATCTTACCTGTTAACCTGCGGCTAAATTATTTGTGTCTTTATTTATCACAAATACTTGTTCTTTGGTCATGGCTGTCTGTGTATTTAAGTATTTATATATCTATTATATATAGTGTCGCCTGGTACCTACCCACATCACAAGCCTTAATTAAGCTTACTGTGGGACTAGGTCGATTTGTATAAGATATATTTATTTATTTATATAATTATACTATAATTTTCAGATAACGTGGGACAACAAATTGGCTGACAAAGACTCTGAACCCTATCAACAACTGAGCTATGAAGCGCTAAGAGCAGTAAGTGATTTTTTTTTTTTTTTTATTTATTGAGAAACAAACGGTCATTTACAGACATGTGAAATATATATGTAACATTTGTTTAACAGCTTAGACCTACAGTTCCCTTAATTGACATTATAACGAATGATAATCACATTGAAAGAGTACCCAACTTCAGTTAGTACAGTATAGCAGTTACACGTATACATAATTATATGTATACTCAGTCCAACCAGCACGCCGGCAGAAAAAAGAAGAAAGAGGCGGCAAATTCTAGTTTCCTATGGACAACCAACTCCTGCGAACATTTTTTTTTATAATTTTTTTTTTTTTTTTTTGGCCGCCCGTCCCCGCCGACTAGCCGGTTCGACAGTGTATATATGACAAGTGGTAATGGACCATTGCAATACAGCAATTTTTTATTTTATTTTTTTATCTATATATGTGTGTGTGTCAGTGCACATGGAAAGGTACCCTGTCACGGTGCCTAAAATGGACTTTATTCAAGAATTTATAAGGTTTATTTCAAAAGTCGTGACGAGGTACCCCTCCGTGTGCACTGACACATATACACTCACGAACTACAAAAACGGGCCACTTTCTATAGTCTTTCCCATACAAATACAAATCCACCCACTTTCATTGTCCGAGAGTGTACATTTCTGTTAAAATCCGTTCTTCGGAAATTTTTAATGTTTTTTAATTCATATTATTTTCTAATTTATTTAACAACCGAGCTATGAAGCGCTAAGAGCAGTAGATCCGTCTTTCGGAATTTTTAATGATAGATAGATAGATAGATTAATTTTAGATTTTTTGACATTTACCATATTAATATTGACGATCATAATATAAATTCGTATAAATTAGGCTAAGTTAATTTATAATGTAATTTAATATTATGAACTAAATAAATCTAAATCTTCGACAAAATGTATATCATTATTTGTGTTGTTCCAAAGTCTCGCGACAGTAATATAAAAAGACATCAATGAGCGGCCACGTCAGAATCTGCACTTTGTTTTGGCGTATTTATTTCATTATTTAGATTTGTTTACTTATTTTTTTTAACTCGTAGAAAAAGTAGGGTAAATAGCTAGTAACTGGCCACCCAGTAATTGGACACCTTATATAAAAATTAACTCTATGTGCTTATAGTCAGATTTCATTTTAAAACGATGTGTCATGTCAATGTAAATTTTCTCCCTCTTCCAAAATAAATTGTAACTATAAGTACCTACATAGAGTTCATTTTTATAGAATGTGGCCAGTTATTGGAGGGTGGCCAATTACTAGCAATTTACCCTATTGTGGGCGAATATCTGAGCGTTTCAACCGCCTAATTTTGGTAGCATCATTTTTTCCGAAGTTTTTTAACGTCGCAATGTTACACTTCGTCATTTGTATAAGGTTCCGTGCCTCCTTCAAATGATAAAGTAGCACACTATAACGAATAGAAACTTCGGCAAAAATTATGTCACCAAAATTAGGCGGTTGAAACGCTCAGATATTCACCCATTGTGCAAAAGGAGCATTCCATGAAAACATCTACTTTTTGTCGCTTACGTGTCGCTATGGTGGCTACCCTAATGAAATATGCTAGCGGCTAGGAAACACTGTCAATCTTACAGCCTAGATATGTTATTATTATTACCGTAACTCAGCTCATTAAATTAATTTGTCAAAAGCAATGACATTAAATAATAAATGGACGCACAGAGCCAAACAAAAAAACCAAGAAAAGTGGCACTAAAAGTCATTTCTATCATGTTTCAGTTGAAGCTAATAACGCTCACTTACAATAAACTATAATAAAAAAAACTCAAAGAATAAAAAACTTTGTGAAGTGAGCAATAAGTGTCAAATTTGCGAACAACACCGCAAAATAGTAGAAACCTTTTATGTTTAAGGAATAATGATGCTATACCGTAAGGTGACCAAATGTCAACTGTCAGAACTGAATAGCGGAGCAAAAGGACCGCAATATTTACTTCTGCAGCCCATTTTTTGGGGCCATTTTTTTGAGCTGTTTGGGGATCCACTTATATATTCTAAATCAATGGTCGAAAGTATTGAAAAGACAGTGTCGCTTACGACACTTTTTTTTATTTATTTAATAATATGGAATTTTAATCGAATGCTCCAAAATAGTATTATACTCAGCAAGCTTCGTGCCCACGTTACTCGACTGAAACACGAGAGGACTGATATCTTCTATGAAAAATGGTACCATCTCCATATAAATTGACCGAGAGTATGTTTCTTCACAGATCGACTCGGCGTTTTCGATGACGCCGTTCTCTGACGAGTTTGTCGGCGGCGCCGTCACCGCCGTCCACAGAGACCTGGGGCCCGGCGTCTACGTCAACTACACCATACTGGTACAACAATGTGGTTAACGGCGTTTCTATGCGATTTTTTACGCGTTTTTATTGTTCATTACCATCACCACTTTATTTTCCGTTTTATAAAAGCAAACGAGACTATTATGCCAGAATAGCAGACAAACATCTGCTACAAGATAACCGAAAATGACTCCGTTATTTATACGCAGTTCGTCAATAATTTGGGAATGGCTTGATTTGTGCGACGCAATAATCGCATAGAACTACCCAAAAATTGTGTATGAACATTATGCGACATTATCTTTTGTAATCCCAATTTGAATGAACAGAATGAAGACACAGGTTTCCAAATAAATAAATAAAAATAAATTAAAAAAAAAAAACCTTTCCTGGGCACATTTTATAAAAGCGCTAAAAACCTAACTTTCTTTAAGGTACTTATTGTGAAAACACAAATCAAATTATTTATTAACTAAATACTTACTTTTGTGCTCGATTCCCACCTCGGACGTTGGTGATCTTGGTCGTTTTCTCTTTGGTATATGACATCCAATATTTATAATTTCTTTAAGGTTTCGTGTTTTAAAGAATATCTAAGATGAGCGTTAAAAAAAATGGAAAACTGATTCTTCTAGATCTGGACTTGCTTGAGCTCATTCCATTATCAGATTGAATTTTGATAATACTCTTAAAAGAAAATGTCCCAAAAGTTTCATACAAACTTTAAGTTTCCGTCACGTGACGCTCTTCAGAAGTTCACGCAGAAAGCGTGATCTAATCGAAAAAGATTTGGGGACATTCATTTTAATTATCCAGATCAAACTGGTCACTGACCTTTCATTATTAACAAGAAAGTCCTAAGTCCAGCAGTGGGCATGATGAACAGTGAATGAGTTAATTATAACAAGAGATCGGAAAATGTGCGACATTGCTCGCAATAATATGGACATGACTCCTAAGTTGATTGAATAATCAATCATTTAATCATTTTCAGAAAATTACATATCTGTCACCGGTAACTATGAAAACCTTTTTAAATAGTCACCTTAAAGCTTCGAAATCAAATATCAAGAAATTATTCGTTTGACTAAGGGATTGAGGTGTCACTGACCATTTTTTTGATAACGATTGATGATAGGCAGCAGCGTCATCATAGTGGACACATTACTGCGATCGCCAATCCGCATGCCCAGCGTGGCGATTATGGGCATTTACCTCCTAATGCGTCTATACGCATAGTTAATAGGAGAGGCCTACGTCCAGCAGTGGACTATCATAGGGTGATGATGTGATGTGTGATGTGATTCGTTTGATTATTCATTTAATCAATTTTGGAGTCATGTCCATATTATTGCAAACAATGACGCACATTTGTCCAATCTCTGATTATAACATTAATGATCACAAGAATCTATTTGAAATTGACAATCTTTCAGATGTCAGAGTCAGGAGAAATGCTGCGGCCAGCAGTCGGCGCAGAAATCCACAAGCAAGTGCTGGGAGTTCTTCGGAGACGGTCCAATAATGTGGGGGCTTCGGCATTATGGGTGGACGGTCTTGCTGGGGCTGTGGCTCCCTTGAAAGGTAACCTGCCACTTTACAGCTCCCCCATCCTTTGTAACAGCTAATAGACCCTATTAGCTGCAACTTCTTCAAATGTTTTAAGGCTATAGATCTGGCTTGAAAGCCAAAAACAAACACTTAAAATTGGAACTTGACTACGGTACCAATTATTTCCAATACAATTTAGCTGGAATCAGAGATGAGGTCTTGTGATCAAGGTAATTTTATAGGTATCAGTTTACCAGTACGGCAGTGGGGGTAGAGATTCATAAGCAAGTGCTAAGAGAATGGCTCTCCATCCATGTGAGGTCTTCCACATTGTGGGTTTATGGACTGGCTGTGGCATTCTTGAAAGTTAACTTGAGACCTGGTTCTGGTAAATTCTGGCCACGACACTAATTGACATTCAACCTGCTGGGAGAGTCAGAGATAAGATCTTAGCCCACAAATAACCAGTCTGCTGCAGCTGTAGGGATGGTAATCTACTAGCAAGTGCTGGGAGTTCTGCGGAGACGGTCAAACAATGTGGGGGCTTCGGTGCTGTGGGTGGACGGTCGTGCTGGGGCTGTGGCTCCCTTGAAAGGTAACCTGCCACTTTACAGTTCCCCCATCTTTTGTCACAGCTAATAGACCCTATTAGCGGCAACTTCGTCAAGTGTTTTAAAGTTCTGGCTTGAAAATTTTATGGTTTTAGCCAAAACAAACACTTAAAATTGGAACTTGACGGCGGTACCAACTATTACACGTTAGAAATCTCTACCAATGTTTTGACGATCTTAATATGCATTCATCTTTATAATCGATTGTAATAGGAAAATGTAATACTTATTGAGAAATAAATGAATCTGAATCTATTTCCAAGATAATTTAGCTGGAAAAGTCAGAGATGTGGTCTTGTGATCAAGGTAATTTTATACATAGGTATCAGTTTACCAGTACCAGCAATGGGGGTAGAGATTCATAAGCAAGTGTTAAGAGTTCTCATAGCTCTTCATCAATGTGAGGCTTCCCACACTGGGTTTATGGACTGGCTGCGGCACTCTTGAAAGGTAACTTGAGATCTGTTTCTGGTGAATTCTATCCACGACACTAATTGACATTCAACATTGAACTGGGAGAGTCAGAGATAAGATCTTAGCACACAAATAACCAGTCTGCTGTAGCTGTAGGGGTAGTAATCCACAAGCAAGTGCTGGGAGTGCTGCGGAGACGGTCCAACAATGTGGGGGCTTCGGCTCTGTGGGTGGACGGACTTGCTGGGGCTGTGGCTCCCTTGAAAGGTAACCTGCCACTTTACAGTTCCCCCATCTTTTGTAACATCTAATGGTCCCTATTAGCTGCAACTTCGTCAAGTGTTTTAAAGTTCTGGCTTGAAAGTTTTCTGGTTTTACTCAAAAACAAACACTTAAAATTGGAACTTGACTACGGTACCAATTATTTCCAATACAATTTAGCTGGAAGTCAGAGATGAGGTCTTGCGATCAAGGTCATTTTATAGGTATCAGTTTACCAGTGCCAGCAATGGGGGTAGAGATTCATAAGCAAGTGCTAAGAGTTCTAATGGCTCTTCATCAATGTGAGGCTTCCCACACTGTGGGTTTATGGACTGGCTGTGACACCCTTGAAAGGTAACTTGAGACCTGGTTCTGGTGAATACTGGCCACTGGCCACACATTAATTGACATTCAACCTGCTGGGAGAGTCAGAGATAAGATTCTAGCACACAAAGGAACAGGTACCAGTTTGATGCAGCTGTAGGGGTAGTAATCTACAAGCAAGTGCTGGGAGTTCTTCGGAGACGGTCAAACAATGTAGGGGCTTCTGCGCTGTGGGTGGACGGTCTGGCTGGGGCTGTGGCTCCCTTGAAAGGTAACCTGCACAGATGTCACATATACCATAGATCAAGCAAACGTATCTACTTAGCGTGTCAAATGAACTCAGTGAAATCCACTGAGTTGTCCGTCTTTAATCGCAGCTCGCAGCTTTCGGGCGTCAAATTTTGTAAGTTGAAGTGAACGAAAACATTAATAATGCCTCCTTAAGTAATATTGATTGCAACAACACAAAAAATATGAGGGCTTGAGACATATTTACAATCATAGGCAAGTAACAACTCCAGTACAAAATCTGACACGCTCGGCCGCCATACAAATGAATGAACTTGTTTCTTCTATCCAAATCTAATTCTGTGGTAACCTGAAACAGCAGTTCCCCCATCTTTTGTAACATCTAATAGACCCACAATGTCGTAACAGATGTGCTTACCATAGAAAAAATCAACTGCGAAAGACTAGTTGTCACGGGATTCGAACCCGCTTCCTCTGGATTGCCGGTCCAACGTGCTTCCAATTACACCAGACCTTCCGTCGATCACAGCGAATTTAGTCAATGGTATTGGTGCTAATCACTAGCGACGTCTGTACTTAATGTTTCGAAGGTACTACAACCTTAAGCCACTCAAAGACGTGTGTCTACCACAATACGCAAACTCGAGAACTCTCCGTTCCTTTCCATTTTTGTCACATCAATGGACCCTATTAGCTGCGATTTCGTCAAGTGTTTTAAAGCCAAAACGTCTGTAGCTATAGTTCTGGCATGAAGGTTTTCTGTTTTTAGCCAATGGATCTTAAACCAACACTTACAATTGGAACTTGACGACGGTACCAATTATTTCCAATACAATTTAGCTGGAATCAGAGATGAGGTCTTGTGATCAAGGTAATTTTATAGGTATTAGTTTACTAGTACCCTCACTGGGTAGAGATTCATAAGCAAGTGCTAATAGTTCCAATGGCTCTTCATCAATGCGAGGTCTTCCACATTGTGGGTATAGGACTGGCTATGGCACCCTTGAAAGGTAACATGAGACCTGGTTCTGGTAAATTCTGGCCACGGCACTAATTGACATTCAACATTGAACCTGCTGGGAGAGTCAGAGACAAGATTTTAGCACACAAATAACCAGTCTGCTGCAGCTGTAGGGGTAGTAATCTACAAGCAAGTGCTGGGAGTGCTGCGGAGACGCTCCAACAATGTAGGGGCTTCGGTAGATCCTATTAGCTGCAACTTCGTCAAGTGTTTTCAGTGCCAGGGTGTTCATAAATAACTGAAGCCTTTATTGTCATGGCGATAGAGTGCATTTTCAAATGTTTTTGACCACCATGACCGCCTCGTACAGTTATCAAAAGACAATATTTTTTATTTCTTTCAGATTTGGACGAATGTGCGTCTCCTGAATACAACGACTGTCACAAATTGGCGCAGTGCATCAACACTTGGGGAGGATTCCGGTAAAAAAATACATTATTATAGAAGACGTTAATATCTTTACCAGCCTACCAATTTTTATCAAAATCAAAGATGAGATCAATTGTACAAACTTTTAGAAAAATGCACAATAACAGTATTCTTCAAGCACAAAACAAAAAATAAATATGCTACTAAATATAGTAAAGTTACGCCGGGCTGTTATCATCGCAGGACCAGTTGCAAAACTGTAGTGCAAAAATTATTAGCAAATGTAACTTCGCGAATAGAATGCTATAGTAGATTGTGTGACAAGGGATCAAAATGGTATATTTCCGGCGTGGGCGTATATTGAATCCTGAATGGAGCGACGGATTCCATAATTGAATCCTGACCGTAGGGAGGGATTCTAAAGTGGAATCCTGAACGTAACGAAGGATTCAAGCGTTAACGCCCAAGACGAAATAATTTTGATACCGTGTGACACATACTGCTTTTCACACCACCTATGAGAAAAATAAAAGATTTATCACATATTTAATATTTATGCAAATAATCGATTCTGAAGAAATTTTTATCAATTATAAATTCAATTCAAATTCAAATAAATGTACCTACTGTTTATTTTCATATTTCATTGTATTTTTTAAGCTTTGAACAGAAAAGTGCCACTTTGATCCCTCCTAGCAGGGAAGAGAAGACCCGTATTTGAATAGGTGGTGCGAAAAGAATATTTGTCACTTCCCGTGGATATCGTAAGCGTCGACTAAGGGATGACTAAGGGAATTTTTGTATAGTATGAGTATAATGCGTCCATACGGGTAATTAAAAATCAACTAAGGGATTGAAGTGTCACTGATCATTATTTCATAGATGATTAAATGATGGGCAGCAGCGTCATCATAGTGGACACATTACTGCGATCACCAATCCGCTTGCCCAGAGTGGCGATTATGGGCATTTACCTCATGCGTCTACACGCATAGTTAATAGGAAATGACTATGTCAAGCAGTGGACTGAGATAGGCTGATGATGTGAAAACGGTCATTCTCCAGGCGTGCATTTTTACATGTCTTCGCTATTTAAAAATATTAAACTATAAGTTTTATCATATATTATATTTTTTGAGCATAGACGGTATTCGTTTTCAGTTGTACATGAATTTTCATGTACGTATATTAAACACAAAGGGTAGAAAAAAATACGTAAAGGGTCATTCTCCTAATTCACGCGTCGCGTCCCACTACCCGATTCACTAACATATTAATTTCTCCTTACGATATACATGAAGAAACGCCAACGAAAGCTAGTTCTTTGAACAAAACAAAATACCTTTTAATGGTAAAAAAAAAAATCAAATGAATAAAGTACTATATGACTAAGATATCAACGATCAACACTTTGTCTCGAAACCTATCCTAATTGACGCGTCACATCTAGTCATTGTCATACGAGCACTCTGAATGTAGGTACGGACCTCACTATCGCATTTCGGTCTAGCCCACAGTCGTTTCCAGAGTCCTGTGTGGGATGGTCGTGACAGTTGTGTTCCGGAAGGAGACTATAAACCTATGTCTCTAATTCACGCGGCTTGGTTCATAAAATTTCTAATTAACACGTTCACATTTTAAAATTCAACTAGTAACTCTATTGCGCCGAGAATTACAGTATACATTAAAAATCGCATTATTTAATATATATTAGATTCTGTAGCATATTGCATGTACAAATAACACGATACTTTTTATTTTTCAAGAAAACCTAAATAACGCGTCTAATTCACGCGTCAAAAATGAACGCGTTAATTAGAAATTGGTTATAAAACATATGGAATAAGTGATATCTATCGATAGAAACTTGCTACTTATACCTACGTAAAGAATGTTTTCTCGAATAAGGAATGAAATGTTAGTTTGTAACTTTTTTTTTCTAATTCACACGTCAACCAAAATCTAAAATATTATAATTAACGCGTCGTTTTCATAATTCACGCGTCCTCCAAAAGTGTAATGTTCTAATTAACACGTCCTTTTTCTAATTCACACGTCACATAAATTTTAATTGTTTTCTAAATAATTATCCTTTCATAATTAAAAAGTGACGCATAGACATTTAAGTTTCTACGATCAATATGTTACTATGTTTGTAAAGATATTCATTGAAAAGTAAGTAGGAAAAAAAGCAACGTGTTAATTAGGATTCTAGCACAAATCTGGAGAATGACCGAAAAGAGGCTTAGGCCTGCGATTTGGAGAATGTAGTAGAATTTACTAGATCTTCCAATATGAGACAGGCTGACAATAATTATGATGTTGATGTCATATCAATGATGTGATATACAGTATGTATCACCTCGTAGAGCCAAGAAAAAAATCCATAAATATTTATATCATACTAAACAACTTTTATTACGGGCCCAAGCCCGAATTCGCGAAAAAATAATTACTCTCCCATACAACGTGTTCAATGATCACGCAATCAAAATGTATGAAACTGTCAACATTTTTTTCGTGAATTCGGGTTTGGCCCCATAGTAAAAGTTGTTTAGTATGATCTAAATATTAATGGTTTTCTTTCTTGGCTCTATGAGGTGATACATACTGTGAATATGTTAACATCTAAAT
>JALPQI010018043.1:0-22631 GCA_025490895.1 Thaumatotibia leucotreta
GAAGATTGTATAATCTTAGTTGTACCACTTTGATGAGCAGTTACACGTTTCGTTTATTGTTTCCAAATTGCCATATTTTTTTAGGAACTTTAGTAAATAAAAAAAAGCAATGGCTGTGTAGGTACCAGCCGTTGATCGCCAATATACATTACATACATATGTGAATCAGAACATAGATATTGAGGACCTTGCACAAAAAAAAAACTTCAACTACGTTATACTTATAATATAAACGACTGAAATGGCTGTTCGAAATGTACTTATAGCTCCTAGAGCCTGTTGGTTCGATATTATAGACGTATCTTGCTAGTTGCTACCAGGCGCCTTCGCTGGACTCTAATTTGTAATGCTTTTGGCTTTTCATTTAGTGCCGATCAAAATTAGATGGATAAAAATACGAACAAATAATATATTCTTCTTCTTAAATATAAAATAAGAGTAATAATATAAAAAATCTTAATCTTAGAAGAAAGGCATTACAGCTTTTCAAAAATCCGTGTAGGTGTCTGTCAAAGCCATCAAAGTTGACTAAAGAAATCACTTTTTTTTTGTAAGTTCATGAATAAACATTATTTGCTCACTTTGAGTAGCGGCAACCATTTAATCCACCCCAATTAATGATTGAATTGTGGGCTTTCATTTTCTCCTGGCAACATTTTAAAATATTCATGACATTTCAGGGACGTTTTTTCGGCTTTTTTCTATAAAACTCGCAATGACGCAGTTTAAGCATTTGGTGATAAATGGCAGAATGCCCTAGTTCCAGGGTCATTTGGACATGAGAAAAAAAAGAGTACGCGGTATAAAGACAATGCGTTTGTGATTAAAATAACGATTAAACGAATTTATTTGTAAAATAATATATAATTTTATACAACTGTAAATATAATAATGTACAAATTAATCACACAAATCGTTGTATACAAGGAAGTGTGACAAATAGTGTTTTCATTTTTCATGTCCGTGACAGTTGCTAGCAAGGTTATAAATTAATAATTTCGCGAGTTAGATACGTTCTTGTGGGAAATAATGGACTCGGCGCCAGCCCAGGAGGTGACGGAGCTGCTGAAGCAATGGGAAGAGCAGCATACGTCGCCGAACTACGATCCCATACCAACTCTGACGAGGTAAGACGTCTGCGAAGGAAACGTCAAAGTGGCACATTGTAAACTGAAATTTGCGTGAGAATTGTTATTTTTGGTCGCAGAGATGCCTACCCTACCCTGGCTGGCCACATGTTTACCTAATTACATGAACTAATGACCATATGCTTCATACTTTTACCAATTTCCTGTATCACAGCTACTAACAAATTTTTCTCAGCCATATTATTACCTCACCTGTTCAAAAGTATTTGTTTTACAAGTTTAAACTTGTTGATGAGCATATAAATAATGACACCACATTGTGTTATTAAAATATTCATTTAATTACATAATGTGTATTTATGTTAATCTGTTTTGTTTCTGTTAGAAAACAAACTACCTTCCTAGTCTAAAAATATGTATTAGAGCATTATTCCTTTCCTGTATACTTCCTCTTGTTCTCTCGTGCATCAATTTATATATTATTTAAGCAAACATAAAAATGTGTCATATGTAGCAAATGTTGCTATTCAATGCAACAAGTATGCTTACTACAACAATTTTGGTAGAAGAGAATATGGTATTCTAAAATCGTTGGCTTACTAAGCCAAACCAACTTCACAAGGCATTAACTCCCAATTGAGGGTTCCTTAGGGAATACAATAGTTTTTTAACCCTTAACTAATGTGGCAACTTCTTTGGGACATTGCATAGTCCTTTTAATGTTTCTTTAAAATTATATTTAATATCACATTGGTGGTTTAGGTTAAGGAATGACTGTACAGCCGCCACCTATTGTAGCATCTGGAGGGCTTAAAAATATCTGGACACGCATTGTTGTTTATTGTTTAGTTGGTGTAATCATTAAATCCTACACAATGTACACACATTCAAAACAAAACTCTTTACTGTATATCAACGCTTATCATGAACAACGCTGCATTTTAAGACACTAACTTGACGTAATTTGAATTCTAACAATGAAGCACTAGAATTCCAATCCCAGGTGCATACTATTTTGGATTACAGCGTTGTTAATGATAAGCAACATTGTTAATGATGATAACTATAAAATATCAAAAATACATAGTATTACAATTACATGTATTACAATGGGTGGTCTTATTGCTAAAAAGTGATCTCTTCCAGACAACCATATGTATTAAGTTATTTACGTTGTCTGTGATTGTTAAAGATCATTCCAATAGATTTTGAATTTAAATTTTAAACCAATTTCTGTTCAATACCTATTGTATGGATCCTTATCAGATGAAGGGTTAAATTTATTTATCTTTTTAATTATTATTTTCAGACTTACTCATAATAGTTATGTCTATGTTTAATTTTGGCAATCTCCTTCCTGCTAAAGTAATATCTAGATATTGAGATGACTTTGCAAAAAAATATCAGAGGTGCATAATATTTTCCTAATTGTAACATCATTGTTGAAGATTAGTTATTGTGATAAATGAGTAGGTAAATTGGGTTTTTTATTATCTATATACAAAATGGGAAGATGTAGAAAAAATCTAATACCGTACAATGGAGATGTACAGGGCACCACAAATGAGATGGTTGGATGACCTCAGAGGGGTAGCCGGCTCTCTGGTCAGACTAGCAATGTCTAATTCCCAAAATTTCCATTTGCCTGTAAACCTGTAATGTCAATCTTTAATTCCCCTTGTAATCCTTGCCACTCTTATCACTCTACAGTCATCAAACGTGACATCCTTTGACATTTGTTTGAATCGTCTGTAGCTGCAAAGGCCAAGGATGAATTCCCCTAACGTCAATTCAACTCCAAAGTCTAATTCCCGATTGACATGCCCCTTCAATGTTTCCTTTGTAAGCCTCTGTAAGCCTAGTTAGTAGTCCTGCCTATGAAGTTGAAAATTCTATGTTGAAGTCCCGGTGCAAGCATTATTTTTGTATTTATTTATCACTAATATTTGTTTGTTGGTTGTAGCTGTCTATGAATTTAAGTATCTATATGTATCGTTGCCTGGTATGTACCGCTGGTACCCACATCACAATGACAAGCCTTAATTGTGCTTACCATAGGACTAGGTGATCTGTGTAAGATGTCCCAACTTCCCAAGATATTTATTTATTTATGCACATTTGTCAACTTTGACTTTTGCCTTGTTTTGCCATAATTCTTTTATTAATCATAGAATAAAAACAAAAACCATTCTTCAGAAAAATTGCTTTGCAGGGCACAATGGAACAATGGCAGATGATTCAGGGAATTATCATGTTTGGCTTTTTCAACACACTGAATAGCAACATTAGGGGCTAGGGGGTAAATGAAAAATGGGACTAAACTCTACCAATCATCAGTAGGTTAAAAAAAGTAAACAAACCTAAATATATGCATTCTTCCATAATCGGGCACTTTTAGAATACAATCTTGGTTTTATTCATCATCATCATCAGCCTATGATAGAGCAGTGGACTATCATAGGCTGATGATGATGATGAATAAAACCAAGATTGTATTCTATCTCCTATTAACTATGCGTATAGACGCATTAGGAGGTAAATGCCCATAATCACCACGCTGGGCAAGCGGATTGGCGATCGCAGTAATGTGTCCACTATGATGACGCTGCTGCCCGTCATCAATCTTTTATCAAATAATGGTCAGTGACACTTCAATCCCTTAGTCGTCTCTTACGATTACGACACCCGCAGGAAGAGTTGGGGTGGTGACAAAATGTATTCTTACTACCGTCACCACACGGCCACGGTGGTTTTATTACGAACTTATAATCTTAAATCATTAGTTCACATACATTTTTAGTTAACATTATTTATGTTTATTTATATTAACGTGAAAAAATCTGCGAACGTGTTTTACGATATGCGTCAAAGACTTCCATGGAAAGACAGCCATACCATATTTGTTTACTTTTTTTTTAGATTCTACTTACGATCAGTATAGTATTTAATTAATCATCAAATTAAACTATTATCATCAAATCAAAACCAACCTCAACCAATTTGATCAAGATCCCATGATCAGACCCTGACTTGGTCACAAGGGGATCGTCTGGTACAAAAAGAAATTGAAAATCGGTTCACGACTTGGAAATATGAGTAACATATATATATAATAAAAAAAACGTGAATAACATACAAGGATGAATCAACTTTTTTCTGTCTATGATTGACATAGGTACGGTCAAGAGTCACGCTGGTTTTATTCAAAATTGTGCTCAGGCCTTACTAATAGGGATTAGGGATGGTGACTGTAGTTAAAATAAATTATTTATCTACACAAATATCGTTAAGTGCTCTAAATGCGTTCAGAAACAATAGACAATGACCAGCATTACCCACCATCAGAACTTGGCACATACATAAAGTTAACATTATATACGATTTTCCGGAGGTTATGAGTTTTAAATTTGGAACAGCTGTCAGATTCAAGTGGGGTGTCTATTCTGGTATCTATAGATATTCAGCCAGTAATCGACACAAAACGTTAATTCAGTATGTTTTTTAGTTACAATCGGACGATATTTTCATATCGAGTGACACAAGATTAGGGACATCACTTGATTGTCTATGATTTAAAAAAAAATACAGAGATTCAAATCGCTGCCATTCCGAGCAGCTGTCTTTTGTTTGTTGGCTTACTACTACAAGTGAACAATTGTGAAAAAAATTGAATACTTTGTGATAATACTAATAATTACTTGATAATGAGTGGCAGTGACTCGGATAACGATATGAGCACTCCGCCGGACATATTCAATGCAGCTATGACCGCAACTAAGAACCTGATGCCGCAAAAGTAGAGAGCCAAGTATGAGAAAGCTTTGTTTCTGAACGCATCTTAGAGCACTTATGATATGTGTGTAGATAAAGTAGTGTATGCAACTATACGTAATTAGGCATTACAACACTCGTGTGATGCTATTATGAAACTCACCTTCGGTTCGTTTCATAAACCCACACTCGAGTTGTAATGCCCCTCATTACGTACGGTTGCATAAACTACTATTATTATCCATGACACTAAGAAATTATTACTAAGATGTAGATTGCAGTAATTTTTGTACAGAATTTCTATTTAATAAATTGAAAAGAACTTAAAAGAGTAGGTCATTTGGCAGTACTCAAACGTGACGTCACTTTTGAGTATTTCATATAAAATTCCATAGTGGTGATCATTTTGACAGTTTGAAATAAGATGCTGATTTGACTTGCCTGTCATCATGCCTAGTTAGTTAGTTAGTTTTCCTGGGCTTTTTCCGCAACTCGACAACCATTGTGCCTTTTTTAGGGTTCCGTAGCCAAAATGGCAAAAACGGAACCCTTATAGATTCGTCATGTCCGTCTGTCCGTCTGTCACAGCCGATTTACTCGGAAACTATAAATGCTACAGTAACGAAATTTGGTAAGGATATGTGTTGTATGAACCGCTACAGGATTATGATACTAAATTGTAAAAAAAACCATTGGGGTGGGGGCCCTCCATACATGTAACTGAGGGATAGAATTTTTTTTTTAGTTGTACAGTCACGTCTAAAAGTATGTATACATAATAAGATTTGAAAAATATGTAGCCACACATTTTCATCCAAAATATGTATCTATTACTGACACCAAAAAATTGTTTTCATTAAACTGTTTCAGTATTATGTAATCACATAATGCTTCAGGAAGTTGCATACTTAAATAAATTACATATAAATGTATCCTCCTCGTAGTCAAAAATAAGTATACATGAATTTCCTTATACATTTAACCACACTAATTTGGCAAATATTTGTATACGTCGTTTGATTCATAGATAATATTATTATGTAAACACGATTTGATGTTTTGACGTGTTTTAAGTTTTAAAATGAAGTTTCTTCCATGTGGCCAGTGACTTTCTTTTATAATATGGAACCTATATCTAAAGCTACAAATAGGTAGTGGCTGTTTATGAAACTCATAAGTATTATAATTTTATATTAGTTACTAAAATTAAAACTACTATTTTATAACTGAAAGAGAGAAGAAATGTTTTGTTTGTCAAGCATTATAAAGTAAATACCACTTGTAAATCTGTATTTTTTCTTATTACTTTCTTAGGGCAATTCGAAATAACGAAGTTTGGGTTTGAAGTGCTGGTAATAAATAATAAATTCAAGATAGACAACAATAATGTCTATCAATATAATTCGATGACAATTACAAAAATATAGGTTCGGTTCTTCAAAAAAAAAAGGAGAACGCGACTCTATTTTCAAGACATTAGAGTGCATGTTCAGATATTTTTGAGCACCCTGAATAATATATATATTTGTGATGGCGAGAATAACATGTTAGGGACATATTTCTCCTGTTAGTTGCAAAATGCCGTTCCGATTTTGACTGAGTAGAAAAAACTTGATATTATTAAAATAAAAACAAAAAATGCTTAGGGCACTTTTCTGTGAATGACCCTAAACTGAAATAGGTACACAATATTTACAACTGAGCTCAATCTAAAAATTTGGACTGTCAAGTGCGTCATAGAATAATCGTGAGATAGATCTATGCAGTGACAAGTCTGCACTGTTTTCGTGAATTGTCAAATCAGTTAATTATACAACTTACGATTCTATGCTAGTCAGGCAAGGTTTGTTTTTGCTGTCTGAATACATATTTATGAATCAACCGGCGTATATATAAATCTTTGACAAATTGGTGTGGTTAAATGTAAACGGAAACCATTCATGTAGGTATACTTATTTTTGACTACGAGGTGAATACATTTAAATGGAATTTATTTAAGTATTAAACTTTGTGAAGCATTTTGTGATTACATAATACTGAAATAGTTTAATGGATACATTTTTTGGTGTCAGTAATAGATACATATTTTTGATACAATGTATGACTACATATCTATGCAACCTTGTTTTTGTATACATATATTTTTAGACGTGACTGTACATAAGCGTGTGGGGTATTAATAGAAAGGTCTTTGAAAATCATATGAAGGTTTATGCATCAAATTTTTATTTAAGCAAATCGTTTTCGAGATATCAGCTCTCAAAATCTGAAAAATGTGTCCCCCCCCCTCTATTTTTTAAACTACGCAATATAAAATTCTGAAAAAAATATATGTTATGCACATTAATAAACTCTATCAATGATTTTTGGTTTGATTAAATTATCTCCTATAGTTTTTGAGGTAGGTTGATTTAACTGTATTTTTTTAATAATAAATTGATAATGGTACGGAACCCTTTGCGCGCGAGTCCGACTCGCACTTGGCCGGTTTTTTGCGTGATAGCGAGGTAGCCCTATTCCAACCATCCAAGCTCCTCCACGAAACTCAGTGTATGTTTCAGGTTGCTAAATGCCTCCTTTAGTGTATGTGGAGTCCCCAAGTCATCATGCCTATTGTGAGCTGCCAAATCCTACAGCAAAGGTCTTAACCCCCCTTTCTTCTTCCAGGATAGCGGAAATAATAGAAGCGGAGACGGAGAACTTCATGAAGAAGGATCCTGACCCGTTTGATGAGAGGCACCCGTCCCGGACTGACCCAGAGTGTGCTCTTGGGCATGCACTCAAAGTCATGTTCAAGAAGGATTCTTTCATGACTAAGGTAATTGTGACTGTGATATTATCAAAGCGGAATCAGAAAGGGATTTGAAAATACCGTTGACACACCAAATGAAACAAAATTTACCAAGAAAAGTGTTGTTTATAGATGTAGTGAGTGATTAATTAATCTATTGTCTGTATGTCTCTGGATTTAAACTATGAATAAATGACTATAACTATGAATATATCCTACATTGACTTATACACTGTTGTGTCAACAGTACTTTCAAATCCCATTCTAATCGCGGTTTGACAATACAAGCAATCAATAAATTTATTTTTTTCAAACTTGCTGTCTAAGTGCGCCATTGCTTGCATGCGTAGCAGGAGTAATAGAAAAGTGAAATTCCCTAGGGAGTAATAGAAATGGCAGTACGTCATTTAATAATAAGTATTTCGTCTTAAAACTATTTTTTTGTCGGCAAGTGTGATGAAAAACATTGTGTGCATCACGGCCGGTAAGCCGAATACTAACTCGAGTCATTGAAAGCCCTCCGCCTACGGAGCGGGCTTCTAACACTCTAGTTAGTAATAATTTCGTACTTACCTCCCTTGATGCACAATTTGCATAGAATAACTGCCAAAAACTGGCCAAAGCTAACCACCACCAGATCATGGTTTGGCCAATTGGCCCTGGTTTATTTGTGGGGTCGAAATTCAACAGGGACTGTTTAGGTGGATCCGACATCCAGTCTTTTCTCCATTCCTCAATTTCCTCATTTATCTCCTAAATCCGCGTTACCACTTATTGTTCTGAGCGAGCATTCGTTCGTTCTTGGGCAGATGAATACAGGATTTCACAGAGCAAAATGTTCGTTCGTCAGCCCACGAACAAGTGAATGCTCGCACAGAACACTAATAAGGCTACATTCACACGGCGACTATTCGATTCGATATTTTATCGTATATCGTAGTGGCAGCAAGATTTGTATGGCAACTCTGAAAATCGATCAATTGGCGGTGTATACGAGAAAATCTCGTATTCGAGTAATTTTTTACCGTATACCGTAGGGTTTTGGCACAGAGAACACGAGATTCTCGGAGCGATTTTATCGAACACGATGCTCAGTGGCGCTTGTTTTTACGTTAGTTCGTTCACATGGACATACTGATTTCTCGTATACGAGCAACGCACGGGGCAGGCAGCCGGGGAGACCGCATACTGAACAAACCGAGTGGACCTCGCACCGTGTGAATGAATGCACTAGTATACGATGACACCGTATGCGAGAAAATATCGAATCGAATAGTCACCGTGTGAATAGTGGATACGGCCATACGCATATCTAATAGGAGATTCCTATGCCCAGCAGTGGAGTAAGCAATGCTGTTGAATTTCCTGTTACAGCTAGTGAACGACTACGTGCGCGACACGTACTACTCCCGCCAGAACGTAACAGGCCGCGACGTGCACAAACTCAACGTCGCAGCGTGCCGGCTCACGCTTGACCTCATGCCGGGACTCGAGATGAGCGTTGTCTTCCAGGTAAATTAATTAAAAAAAAAACCCGACTTGTCCTCCGAATTAAAAATCCTAGGAGTTATACAAGCTCGATTTATAAAAAATTGAAAATTGGTTCACCCTCGAATTATCGATCAGTACGTTCGTGCCGTATCGCCAGAAATATCTCTGTTGCAATGGGTAACATTCGACCCTTGGTTAACAATTTACTATTTCATCTCTCCTGATCAGACAGTACAATTTTCGTACGACAGTGTTCGTACAACTACGGTAGAAATAATTTTTTCATTGAAACTTAATCGATTCTTTTACTTTTCTCAATGCCTGAATGAAAAGTATAGTGTTGAACTCGGGTGAAAATGACTTATTTACCTTCGAATTATTGGCGCTTGAACGTAGTGAAATAGCAGAAATATCTCAGATGCAATGGTTTGCTTTCGTCTCTTGGATAGAAATTTAACAAATATAAACATAGTTGTTAAGGTGCGGCTCCGCTGACGCGGAGCGGAGCGGTGCTGTGCAAAATTAACCAATTACATTTACTGATGCGCTCTCATTGGCAGAGCTCCCACAGTTCCGCTCCGCTTCAGTGGAGCCGCACCCTTTAAGTTGTTTTTTATTTCAATTTTATAAGTTTACGCATTTACCTCCTAATGCGTCTATACGCATAGTTAATAGGAGAATCCTACGTCCAGCAGTGGACTATCATAGGCTGATGATGATGATGATGATAATAAGTTGTAAACAGATACACAGATAACATTGCTGGGTAGTCATCAGTATATTTTAGTTATTTTCTATTTATCCGGGTCAAACACAAACCCATGTTCGGAGTCTTTCCGGTGGACAATCTAAAAGTTAAAGCCTGTAAAGCTTGATTTTATTATGAAAGCCTAATCTTCATTAAGACATCCTCCTTTTCCATTGTTTTGTATGATAAAAATCATTACTACCTGTCCACAGGCTGTTAACTATCGACCACAGGAAAGAAAAAGTGCGTGTTCAGATGAACTGTAGAGCCCCTCTTTCCTGTGGCCAATAGTAAGCAACTGGTAGGAGTGTAGTCGTGATTTTTATCATACAATTCAATAGGAAAGGAGTGCCTTTAAATGACAATAAGGGTTTAATAAGAAAATTAACTCTCATAGCCCTTAACTTTTAAAATGTCCACTGGAAAGTCTCGTAACATGTTTTTAAGTTTGACCCATCCGCTGAAGATATTAGCTAATATGCAATGTCATTTCGAACTAATATTTGTTAATTAAAAATATATATCATCGAATAACAGAAAAAAGTACCTAGTTCATTGACGTTATTGCCACCGTGACTTCTATGTCTTCTATCTTTTACCAATTTTACCACCTTATTCATAAATGCTTGCTAACTTAACAAGCAGCTAATAATTGTTTGTCCCTTTCGGTCTTAACAATGTATCCATAAGAGCAAAAGGGACAAACAATTATTAGCGGCTTGTTAAGTTAGCAAACGTTTATGAATAAGGGGGTTAGATAATATTTGTATATCCCCAGGACAACGACGCCCTAATCCACCGTTTGGTGAGCTGGGCCACCAACTCTGCAGAACCGCTGCAGTGCTACGCCACCGGACTGCTGGCCGCCGCCATGGAGGTGCAGGAAATCGCCACCAACTTCAGGTATACCACCCGGTCTCACTCCGCGTCTATACTGCGCCGCTACAAGTAATCCACCGGCTGGTGAGAAGGCCACCAACTGCAGGTATACCACCCGGTCTCACTCCGCGTCTATACTGCGCCGCTACAAGTACAGACGCCCTAATCCACCGGCTGGTGAGATCGCCACCAACTTCAGGTATACCACCCGGTCTCACTCCGCGTCTATACTGCGCCGCTACAAGTAATCCACCGGCTGGTGAGATCGCCACCAACTTCAGGTATACCACCCGGTCTCACTCCGCGTCTATACTGCGCCGCTACAAGTACGACGCCCTAATCCACCGGCTGGTGAGATCGCCACCAACTTCAGGTATACCACCCGGTCTCACTCCGCGTCTATACTGCGCCGCTACAAGTAATCCACCGGCTGGTGCGCTGGGCCACCAACTTCAGGTATACCACCCGGTCTCACTCCGCGTCTATACTGCGCCGCTACAAGTAATCCACCGGCTGGTGCGCTGGGCCACCAACTTCAGGTATACCACCCGGTCTCACTCCGCGTCTATACTGCGCCGCTACAAGTAATCCACCGGCTGGTGGGCTGGGCCACCAACTTCAGGTATACCACCCGGTCTCACTCCGCGTCTATACTGCGCCGCTACAAGTAATCCACCGGCTGGTGGGCTGGGCCACCAACTTCAGGTATACCACCCGGTCTCACTCCGCGTCTATACTGCGCCGCTACAAGTACAGACGCCCTAATCCACCGGCTGGTGAGATCGCCACCAACTTCAGGTATACCACCCGGTCTCACTCCGCGTCTATACTGCGCCGCTACGAGTACAACGACGCCCTAATCCACCGGTGAGTTGAGCCACCAACTTCAGGTATACCACCCGGTCTCACTCCGCGTCTATACTGCGCCGCTACAAGTAATCCACCGGCTGGTGGGCTGGGCCACCAACTTCAGGTATACCACCCGGTCTCACTCCGCGTCTATACTGCGCCGCTACAAGTAATCCACCGGCTGGTGGGCTGGGCCACCAACTTCAGGTATACCACCCGGTCTCACTCCGCGTCTATACTGCGCCGCTACAAGTAATCCACCGGCTGGTGGGCTGGGCCACCAACTTCAGGTATACCACCCGGTCTCACTCCGCGTCTATACTGCGCCGCTACAAGTACAACGACGCCCTAATCCACCGGCTGGTGAGATCGCCACCAACTTCAGGTATACCACCCGGTCTCACTCCGCGTCTATACTGCGCCGTTACCACAGAAATTAATATACACTAGAAGAAGCAAATGTATCTACATCGCGTGTCCGAACTCAGTGGCAGCTACTGAGATGGCCATTTCTAGTGACCGTCCACATACGTCAGCTGTTGCCGCCGCACGTAAGAAAAAAAATACAAAATGCCTCATTGCATGATAATTAACTGCACCAGCCCAAATATTTCCAGCGCACAAACACAAAAACATATTTCCCATCACACGTAAGTAATTTTTAAATAATATTCTGTGTGAATTCATTTTTAATCATTTTTTACGTAATTTTATTTATGCGTCTAAGGATGTACCTAAGTAACTATAGAATTACGTTACAAACCGGCGTTTACATTGCATTGCTGCGTTTGCTTTAAGCGTTTGATCGACCATGTGTGTTAAAGAGATGATGAATATGAGACTAGCGATACTCTCGCGTACCGCTTGGAATTCGTAGTACAGCCCATTTCTCATTCGTCCGTCAAATTTAGCGACTAGTGTTGTTCGTTCTACAATAAATATGATAGTGAACGAGCGAGCCCACAGATATAAAATCTATGTGTACGAGAGAGACGGCTGCATTGTTGCGGGTGGAGGGGCATTTGTGTCTTTGAATCGTTTAGGTTTTCCCATCACTAAATGCCGATCGTGACGTCTCAGTGACAGCTAAAAAGTCGGCACGCTTGGTTCCCATACAAATGGTGCTATTTACTTCATCTACTGAATATCTAAATCTGTGGCCGCTAAAAATACAACGACGCCCTAATCCACCGGCTGGTGAACTGGGCCCTCAGCTACAACGATACGAATAAGAAAACAACACAATAATTCTCAAAAACAAATGTATATTGTGGTGAAAACATCGGTAAAGTAAACGTGTGTGCTCTCAAGTGCGACGATCGAAAAACTGAAGCCATATCGGCATTCATGGAACTAGATAGTAAACACAATTTCAAATTGCTGTCATTGCATAGACAAGATAGCACTTGTATTCAGCCAATATCAAATTTCAATATTTAATACAGCGAGTAACAAAAAATTAGACGTAATTTGTCCGATGACCCCCTATGGTGGTGATAATTGGTGATTTTTCCCCCCTCCCCCTATACAGTATGACGTGAATGGACAAGCCCTAATTGACAACGTTTAAAAATTTTCGATGTCCCTAAATTGAAAACCATTTATATACATACGCATGTAGATCACAAAAATATATTTTTTAATTTTTTTATCGCAATATTTTTGTAAAGAAACTTAATAATTGTTTAGAGGGGAAGTGACGTCACATAGCTGATTCAGAGATGCCACTATAACCAAAAAATCTTGCGGTTGGAATGTCTCTTGTGTTTGGCAGTGACACTTGACACTTGTCACCCATTTTCGTCGTTTTCTAATGTGTTTGAAACATCACTTGTGACGTCATTTAGCTGATTCTTGACGTTTGTAACTTACGCTCTTTCTGCTCGAAGTAGTAATAAAAGTGGATTTACTAACAAAATTTGCAATTTAATTGATAAATAAAAAAATACGTGTATCTTTTAATATTGAGTTCTTTCAAAACAGAATAAAAAGTAGCACTAAAATATATGAAATGTTGTCAATTATGGTATTTATGGTCAAATGTAGGTAATAGCTGACATAGTAACTATAGTAGCTGAGCGAGTCGCTACAAATATCGCCGTGTCTCTTTTCTCTACAAAGAAACGATTATCTGTTCGTTTTTATAGCCGGGCTATGAATCGCTAACTCGCTTTTGGTAGGACTAGTGCTACTAACAAATAAAACATGGAAGCCGCATGCCATACAAAATTGCCTTTCTAAAACGGTCCTGAATTTTAGTTGACAAGTGTCATCCCCTCTTCAATGCATCACGGCAAAGAATTTCAGAAGCAACCTATAAAAACTGAAACCGCCATTTAAAAATAGTTGTGATTGATCCATGAAAGTTTCGATTGACTATATTCTATAAACATTTGTCAAAAATTTGTGTGTTAAGAAAAGCGCTATGTCCTGCCCATCTTGGCATAATTGAACAATCGTTTTTGGGGGCATTTTTGAACTGGCGTTAGACGTCCATGTTATGTATGGTAGCAGGACTGGAAAGAAACACGTTTAATTTTACATTGATCATTTATTTTCCATAATAATTCAAATCATTTAAGAATCCCCATCTAAGTATGTTCCATTTAAGACCAGTGCTTATTTCAAAACAGATTAATATTTAGCAACATAAACAAAAATAAACGGGTATAAAGTCGACAAAAATCACAGCGCTCTTTTCATCAAAATATTCTGAAACAAAAGAAATTGGTTAGGTCTTTTATACACGTCATTGGTTTCCTCAAATCCTACTTTCTGAATGCAAATTCTTGTAATTGAATGAAAATTACCAAAAGCGCCATACATGTACCTAAAACATTTGAAGAGATCCCTCGATTTCTCCAAGATCCCATCATCAGACCCCAACTTGATGCCAACGGGACCATCTTGGGGTTATACACGTTCAATTACAAAAAAAATTCAAATCGGTTCATAATTCTCGGAGATATCGGGTAACATACATACAACAAAAAAAATCAGTCTAATTGAGAACCTAAATACCGAAGTACAATCAACTACACACCTGTGAACACAGGCAAAGTGCCAAAAATATGTAAACAGAACTTTATTGCCTGGACATAAAGGTGTGTATACATTTTTCTGGCACTTTGTCTGTATTCACAGCTGTGTTGTCGATGTCGATTGTGTGAATTTCAAGAAAGGCAAAATGATTAGTCGTTTATTTATTACTTCGGTAGCGACCCCTAATTTTTGTTAATAATAATTGAAAAAAAAAACAAATATGGTTTACTTATCAAATAACAAAATGAGAAGGTGCCCTATATACTCTGTTTGGTTTGGTATTTAAAAAAAGGAAAACAATCTTGCAGTATCTTTTTATTGAAAAATGCGTTTAAAAATCCAAACTAGGTACTTAATGAATCAAAAACAATTTAAATCACTGTGTTTCCTTGTTATATTATGTATATTTGCTAAAACTTATTTTCTACTGTAGTTTTCAATAAAAAGATACTGCAAGATTGTTTACCTTTTTTTAAACACCAAACCAAACAGAGTATAGAAAGTTCCAATCGGGAGAGCAAAGAGCTCCTTTATTGGTTCGAACATCCTACAAAATTGCAAAAATGAGAATCACACGTACTATCTAGGATATTTAAGGCACTTTCCTCTCATATCCCACAGTTGGGACGCTATATATCACGTTATACACTTCACCTGGTTGAGTTCTAAGGTGTCGCAGAGTCTTCCCCAGCCATCTTAGCTGTACCCAAAGGCACAGCCATGTTGGACCCCGACCGGGGTATACCCAGAATTCCGCTACCAATGCTCAACAACTTCACAGGATTTAACATTTCCAGCACTGGTTCCAACTGAGGGGCCGACGAAGCGAGGGCTGCGAATAACACGAGGATGTAAAACACTTTCATGGTGTATTGTATGCTAGTTTGTAATTGTGGAAGGTTTTTATATGGGGAAGTTTTTATTGAATTTGTTTGTTTAATGTAGCGTGTAATTAGTGTGTTGTGAATGTTGTAGCTGATAAGTGAATGGTTATGCTATATTTAATGTTATTTTAGGGATCCGTACATTATTACCTCTTAGATAAGCATAAAAACCGGCCAAGTGCGAGTCGGACTCGCGTGCGAAGGGTTCCGTACCATTATCAATTTATTATTTAAAAAATACAGCCATTTTGGCTACGGAACCCTAAAAACGATAGAATTTAATGTCATAGTCCCGAAATCGACCCAATGGGCAAATACGGGATAATCTTATTTTATGAAAATGTTGTTGTTGCAGGGATATCAACGCGATGCTGGTGCCGCTGATGCTGCGGCGATTACACGTTTTAAGAAATAAGAATTTAGAAGAAAAGGTTTGTTTCTATACACGGTGCTCGCGAGCATTCCGAAAGATTTTATTGCTGAATTCCTGACCTTATTTAGAGTCTTTAATGTTATATAAATTTCCTAATATTACCGCACCTTTAGCCTGACAATAAAAAAATAAGAATAGACTTTAGGTTCATGGGGCCCCAGCGCACGCAAATTGTTTGCTGAGATCGCGAAATGTCTGGTTGACGTAGGCAACTAAATACCGAAGAGCTGGCGACTTCCTCGCGCAACGCATCAGTATTACGATACAGCGAGCGAATGCCGCCGGCATCCTCGGTACAATGCCACAAGGGCCAATCTTAGATATAGGTTAGGTTAAGTAGACTAGTTAGATTTAATCTATGTTCATAAATTGTAGTTTTGAAAATAAATATATAAAAAAAAGAATAGACTTGACAAAATAATATGTACCTAAACAAAATAGAAATAAAACATTTTAACAAAGTTTTTGTTATGATAAAAAGTACTCGAAATGTTAAAAACGATTAAAAAAGTCTAAAAAAAATATAAAAACAATTTTTTGGTGTTATTTCACGTTAGGTCACATAATATTTTTTGCTTTATTTTTGTGTCTAGAATGCATAGTTAAAATCTTTTGGAATGCTCGCGAGCACCGTGTATAATTTAATAAACTGATTTTATCGTGATTTTTGTTATGTTTTAACTATTTACATTTTTTCGACCTTGATGTGAAGAATACATCGTGTGGGTCAAAATTATTTTCGTCGTCTTGTTTCATACCACTCTGTCACGCTTTTAGCTACTGTTTCGAATCAGTAAATAAAAAAACAATCTAGT
This sequence comes from Thaumatotibia leucotreta, assembly GCA_025490895.1. Lineage (NCBI taxonomy): Eukaryota > Metazoa > Arthropoda > Insecta > Lepidoptera > Tortricidae > Thaumatotibia > Thaumatotibia leucotreta. The sequence continues at coordinate 16,792 of JALPQI010018043.1, forward strand.
GCACTTGTATTACTTTTTCACGCTAGATTTTAATCCATACATCAGAAATTGAAAACAAAATATCATCTCATACAAAAATCACCACAGCGTCACGTTTTTTAGGGACCGAAAAGCAGACAACGAAAATAATTTTGACCCGCATACAATGTTTTTCATCACACTTGCCGACAAAAAAATAATTTAAAAGACAAAAACTGATTAAATGACGTAATGACATTTCTATTATTCCCTAGGGAATTTGACTTAGAGGGAGTAATAGAAAAGTTAAATTCCCTAGGGAGTAATATAAATGTCAGTACGTCATTTAATAAATATTTATGACTAAAAACTTATGTTTTGTCGGCAAGTGTGATGAAAAACATTTTATGCATCACGGTCGTTAAGCGGAATACTAACTCGAGTCATAAAAGCCCTCCGCCTCACGGCGTCGGGCTTCTAACACCTCGTTAGTGATTCCGTACTTACCTCCCTTGATGCACAATGTACTATTATCGTGATTTTTGTTATGATTTAACCTTTAACTACATTTTTTCGACCCCGATGCACAGAGGTCACGGTAGTAGCTAAAATTCGAATAAATTGATGATCTACTTTGACTGCTTTTTTTAGCAAGGAGAGTAGTTTATACTACGTAGTTTTAGAAAACATAAAATATTTGGCATGTGTGGGAATAAACATCTTTGGTATAAGCTTTCAAAGTTAATATACTGCATGACGCTCCAACGCGTTATCTAAAAGTGCAATATTTACTCGTCGATTTAAAATTGATTATGTACATGACTGTTTTAGTGAAAGCTATAATTATTTAAATGGAGGTACACAAGGGTATTTTCTATCGTTTTTAATAACATTTTATTATTTTCCCTGTCGCTTTTTTATTATAATATTTATTTTACGCGAGCCATCAAAACAATCAACGACGATTTCGATTTGAAAAATATTTCGAAGCTTTTAGTTTAGAAACCCTTCGAGTCCCTTAATGATTCATATGTCGTTTTGTAGCCTAGAAAGTGCTTTATCGTGAGCAAGTGATAATTCTACCGAAGATTGCCGAAGGTCTTGGCGGTAGCCTTTTTACGAAACTGAAATTTAAGGACAAATAAGCGTACTTAATGATTTTTAAGAGCGAGTAGGGGGGAAATCAATTGCTCGTTCTCATGTAACTTGTTTTTAGGGTTCCGTAGTAAACTAGGAATCCTTATGGTTTCGCCATGTTCGTCTGTCCGTCTTCCGCACCATAGCTCAATGGCTGTTAGTACTATAGTGTGGGGTATCGTTGAATAGATCTTTCAAAAAGAATAAGGGTCCCAAAAGAAAGTTTTTTTACCCACAAAATTTCAAGAATAACAAGTAACACTGATTTGCTCATTAGATTTTTGCTGACATCCGATCTATACATAACTGGTTTACGAAATTTACCTCACAAAAAGTAGGAATCTTTATTTAAAGCTTGTATTTCGCTTATTACAGATCAAATTCAATCTTAATATAACATTACGTACTGTTTTTTAGACTTTTATTGCGACTTTTGAATTTTAAGCACTGTTCTTTGAACGCCTGACCACTGTGCGATGTGAAGAATACATTGTATAAAGGTGCGTTCAAATCAAAAGACCATTCGCTGTTCTATCCCCCGTTCTACGAAATCAACCAATCACGTTTTGTGTAACGATCGAATTTCGTAGAGTGGGGGGGTTAGAATAGCGAATGCTCTTTTGGTTGGAACGCACCTTAACAAAGTGTATGTATTCGCAGCAGAACAACCAGAACACGACACCACCGAACCAGACGCGGCACTTCGCGCGCTTCGACAAGAACAAGAGACAGGACAAGACCAACGGCCCGCAGGAGAAGCCCTGCAAGAAAGGTACGACACACATATTGATCGCCGTAATAGTACATTACGACACAAGTGCGAAAATTTGTTTTTGCACGTGTCTGGTACGACATTTTTTAGAGCAGATGGACCTCCGAAGTTATTTGTTTTTGCACGTGTCTCGTACGACATTTTTTAGAGCAGATGGACCTCCGAAGTTTTGGACCTGACGTAAAATGAGCCACGTCTCGCACTAGCCTAAAAAAGACACCATCTGTACTAAAAAATAAGCTTTCAAAACATCTATACAACAGAACTTAAGAACCGACTAGGTATAATAAATTAATAAATACTATATTTGTATCAAATGTAGTTTATAATAATGATGATAATGAATTAAACATAATTTTTATTTATTTGTCAATTACAGTGGAACTACCAAATTTGGCGCAAGTCACTATAACAGGTTAATCACTAGACATATAAAAAATAACACAAATCGTTTTCTATTAACCTGTATAACCCGTTGACAATCGATTTGGATTTAAATTAAATTGATTATTAACAATTATTGTAACAAGCATGTCGATTGAACGTATCTGAGCATTTCTCAAAAAATTTGTACAGTCAGCTGCAGAGAAAAATAGGCCCCCTGTGCATACGAATTTGTATGCACAGGGGTCTACAGCTGACTGTACATTTGGATCACGTCTTAGATTTTGATAAAAATTGGTAGGCTGGTTGAGTCAAGCAAGATCCCACCACATTTCCTAAAATGTCTCAAAATGTTTGTATCTACGAACAAATAAAACATAGAAGCCGCGCGTCATACTAAATTGCCTTTCGAAAATGGTCCTGAATTTTAGTTTCAATATCAACCTATAAAAACTTAAACGCCATTTCAAAATAGTTGTGATTGGTCCATCAAAGTTTTGATTGGCTATATTCTATAAATATTTGTCAAAAATGTCACGCCAAAATATGCACGGTGTTAAGAAAAGCGCTATGTCCTGCCCATCTTTGTACAATTGAACAATTGGTTTTAGGGGCATTTTTGAGCTGGCGTTAGACGTCCATGCTATATATGGTCGCAGGTTTGTATGAAACATTCCTTTTTTGTTACCGAAATGTATAGGAATCTGGTAACAAAAAAGGAAACTTCCATACAAATTTCCTGTGACATTTTGGGAAATGTGGTGAATCTTGCTCAGCATCATGGACTCTACCAGCCTACCAATTTTTATCAAAATCTAAGACGTGATCCAAATATACAAAGTTTTTTGCATAGCTATAATTTCTTGCAATAACTTGCTATATGCTTATGATCTCTTATGACGGTTGGGCGTTTATCGTCACATAAGTATTCGCACATACTCGCGAGGTATGACAGTAACAATGACAAACGATACATACCTTCATAAGGCAGCTGTTTTTGTCCATTGGAAATAATGGCGGAATCGCTATGACGCGCTGTATTTGTCACAATTATTTTTGCTCAAACATGCAATGAGATATTGTTGTTATGTTCTTTATAAAAGGCTGCGAAGTAGGACGTTTCAGGTGCGACTAGGACAAGAGGTCATTAATGGAATTTAATACAAATCTTGAAGGCTAGGCCGGCAAAGTGCTCTTTTTTAATTCCATTCCACATAAATTTGTGACACAGGCATCACATGACATTCTGCCATTATGCATATAAAAAATATAACTTTGATGTTTTTGTTGTTTATTTCATTGCATGTTTGAGAAAAGCACTATACATACCTCGGCCTGAAATATGGCTCGGCCAGACCAATTCGTCTATATGTCTTCGGCTGGCAACCCCTTTCGCCCCGGCCTCTATAGTAATGTACTAATACCCAAAACAAGTGAACTGCACGCAAAGAAGCTGATTGACCCAAAAAGACATGACTGGACTCAATCAAGTGCTGCAATGTTTCTGAAGACGACACGTCAGACAGGGCAAAGTGGAAAGCGAACACCAGGAAGGCAGACCCCCACCATCAGATTGGAATAATAATTGCCAAGGAGAGAAGGAGAGAGAGAGGGAGAGAGAGAGAGAAAGAGAGGGGCGGGGGGAAGAGAGAGAGAGGGGCGGGGGGAAGAGAGAGAGAGGGAGGGAGAGAGAGAGAGAGAGAGAGAGAGGAGAGAGAGAGAGAGAGAGAGGAGAGGGGGGGGGGGGGGAGAGAGAGAGGAGAGGGGGAGAGAGTGAGAGAGAGAGAGAGAGAGAGAGAGGGGGGGGGGGCCCAAAAACATATTCCTGATTACGAATTATAAATCACCGTGTACATGTTTTCTATACATTCTAAACTGTATTCTTGTTGTTCATGTTGTTCAGATCGCGAGAAGGACTCGGGCGGGGGAGGTGACGTGGAAATGGAACCGCTGTCACCCGCGGACCCTTCCACTCCTGTCAAAAACTGCAACTGTGAGTTACATTATTAATAGTCAGAGCCTAATCATTTGTAAATCAAAGTGGCTAAATAGTTGACCAGGTGGAAACCAACTTAGCATATTCGGATACAAGCTTGTTAAGTTTGATTTAAACTTTCACGATCACTCATATTTTAAAGACAAACGGGTCTTATACGCGTAAACTTACGTTTATTTAATTAATTTATTTATTAAGGTTTGCCAACAGGTGTAATATTATAGCTAATACATTTTACACTTGGATACAGGGATCATTTTCGAATATTCATCCAATTATAGGCAAACACAACTTACATATATTACTCGCATTACATTTTGATAACCATACCCCGTTATCTGTGTTGCAGATTCATTGAAAACGCTAGGGTTGGCACTTTACATGTAAATTTTACCTACGTACCTATATAATATGACATATGGTATTTGAAATTGTTAACAAAATAAAACCTCATGTCACCCCGTAATAAAAAAAAGGTTATATTCCTTTTTTTGGTCTATAATATGTGATAGCTTAATTTATTTGTCAAAATTGATTTATGCCATAATGCAATTCGTTATCTTAATATATAGTTAAAATCATGTATTTCCTCATTGACCACGCATAATTTTCCGGGTTTAAGCTGTAGATGGTGAAATTAGAAGTAACCCGAATGCGACGCGGAAATGGTTCGTGAATATTGTAACTTGTACAAATAACAGTGTATAAATAAGTTTAAAAAATGTACCTACATACTTACAGTATTAATTTTTCGAATAAGTACTTAGTTAAGCATTTTCGATAATCATCATCATCATCACCATCAGCCAATTCGATAATAGTTTTTTTTTTAAATAAAATGTTCGGGTTTTTCTGTTACTGATAAAAATAAGATACATTTGTGCCAATGCACCATAAATTTTAAAGTAAGAGGCCTTCGATTCATATTAACCCTTAACCAGGTTGAGATCTTATAGCGACCACTTAGCAAAAGATTTTTTCCTGACGAGCAAAACGCTTGTAGCGGCCAGTAAATGTCATTGACGTATAGTCTATAAACTGACAGATTTCTGAACGCACCCAAAATCGATGTGTCAGAACAAATTTCTTTGTCGTTTTAGTTGTCAACTTCAAAAACCGAAAAAGTGGCAGATTTTGTGTGTTGCTCCAGATAAATATTTTTAATTAAAATTTTTGCTCTTAAAGTTTGTGGGCCCTATATTACCCTCTGCCCGTTTCGGTTTGGTACAAGTGGTTTGTATGTGACCACTGCCCGGCTGGGCATTTATGTGAAATTTAAGGGTAAGTTCAATATTGTACACTATGTAGGTCTACCCACTAAACATCTCAAGCCTTACTGTAAGTATATGATTATAAGTTCATTTTGAAGCGAATTTTGCTAAATGGTGTTTGAATATAAAAATAAATATCCTTTTTTCTTACTTTTATTGTGGTCTTATTGTGTCCATAATTACATGTAAAAACATAACAACTACCCCTTAAAACTTCAATGTAACGCCAGCAGGGCAGTGGCCACATACGGAACACGTAGGCCTCCTGGTGACGAGCACAGGGCGTATATTGACCACCGGGTTTTTTTTTTTTAGAAAATTT